>JAUYWV010050008.1:0-16155 GCA_032274565.1 Nematoplana nigrocapitula
CATACAAAGTGTCTCAGAAGGGATGCTAAACCGTTTAATATCACCCAGATGAGGCTGTGTGATTAACATGCAACAGATGTGGACACCAGCCCTCACCCAAGCGATACCCTCAGGTCCGACTTGGTCCACAAAGCATTGAGCATTGACCCCTTTCCCTTGACCGCCGTCGTTGAAATTGAAGACGACGGGTCCAATATGACGTCATATAGATAATAGCCCTGTCTTCACCCCAACGGTCTCTTCCTACGATGTTCGCCTAGTTAAAGCGCTGGACAGTCTCTCTCAAACACGTATCTTTTCGCGGTCAAAATCGGCACAGAATCTGCATTTGTCGGAGAACGATGGCTCGATGCTGGGTAGGAGTTGTGACTTTTTGGCGACAGGACCTGGGAAGAACAACAACGCTGCTGCCAGTTGCTCTTTTTCTCGATTTGAGACGATAAATTGTCGAGACGTGGCATCCCATGGTGTCGCGGGGTCGTCTCCTGCCTCCAAACGGCCGACTGCTCTTTCTCGATCTGCGTCGGTTAATTGAGTTTTGGCATATAGCTCTAACTTTGCTTTATAACTGAATACCGGATTGAAAGTTTATCTCTATTTACTCTACCCTTTTGCTGGGTTGATTTAAGAATAAATATATTTGAAATAATATAAACCAAACGCATTTGAGTGAGTAATAGTTGATCAAATCCGGGGCAAAGATTTCGCACACCTTAGTCGACCAGAACATATCGTTAGATACAAAGGCTAAAACAAGGAGTTCTACATATATATATCTATATACTGTACATATAGCGATGTGTTTATGATTACAAATACCGGAAATTTTCAGAAAAGTAGGCTGTCAGGATATGCGTGAGGAGTATTAAAGAAAATATAGGAAAAGCGTCTTTGTGAACAGACAACTCAATAAACTGACTTAGTACAGTACTAGAAAATTCCAGTTAATTGCCACATAAACAATTAGATTATTGATTAAAATATGGCACAGCATTTCAGTAGCACATGTTTATCAATTTTGTGCGTGTACTGAGAAAGGTCAAGGCTGAATATCTGAGTTCAATAAACATATACTGTAATAAATATGAAGCGACATGGTAAGTAGTAGCTTATTCGGTTATGACGAGCAGAGACGTTAATATATAGTAGCCTATAGGGAGTTTTGAAAAATGACTCTATGTATATGGTAATGATCCGCTTAGTGTTAGTATATAGTCGGTGTATGAACGCAAAATGTTCAACCAAAAGAAATAATTATTTTCACGATTTAAGAAAATTACATTTTTCAGTACGCGGACATATTTATGCGCAGGGAAGCGTATAACGACAGAATACTTAAACGCCCTATTTCCAAATCGTTAACGTAATTTTGGTTTGCCCATTTGTGAAAAAATGGCTTAATTCTGTTATATATATACACTATATATAACACATACAGCAACAAACAAGCATATTCCACTTCGCCATTGAGAGCTTCATTCCGTACACACGATTACTACTGAATTTAAACTGCCAGAAAAGCGTGAGGCGGTCAGTGGTGTTAACAATGAATGATATTGGTTGAACCATCGACAGGAAATTTTTGACTAGAAGGTCACTACCAGAAAGACGCTTGAAATTGAAGTAAAATTTAAAAATAGTATGATTTACGCGTTGGAACGTGCATCACTGCCATAAGCTTTGCAATCTGATGAAAAAAGTGGACATCAATATTTGTTCCCCTTTCGAAAATAGAAGATACAAGAGAATGCAGAAAGGATGAAGCAACCTACAGTATATAGTATCCAGAGGGATATTAAGGAACGCAATATAGGGGAAGTTCTAGGGATTAAATATCCAATAACCACCGACTTATTGAGAAAGCAATAAAATATTGGCAGTTGGGTTCGTCTTCGTCCACTATTACAAGACTTTTGATTTAGTCGATCATAAAATGCTAAAATGCTATAGGAAACTGTGCAGAATCTGGTGTTTCCAGACCGCATCACTTCGCATCTGAAGTTGCTTTCTGACACTAAAATGGTAATAAGTCGAACGGTTGATGATCGTGCGGTGTTGTGCACTATACGGGCAAAAGAGTTGTTTTATGTCACCCTTTCTGATCAACTTCTATGGAGAGTGTTTTATGAGCGATGTTTTAGACAGTAGCACCGGAGTGATATCTATCGGAGGTGACAGAGGGAAGGATTTATACGTCTTGCTGACGATACGACGGTTATTACAGAGGATATGAGAGAAATATGAGTACGACAAGAAGAACAGAAACAGGCGCATGGTTTAATTTGATTTTAGAAAGTCATCGACATTGCCGAATATGTACACATCCCACACAAATGGGCGCCAATGTTTCTTTCAAATCATCGACGCCTTGAAGCGACACTTGAAAACACACATTGAAGACAACTATGCTCATTCTTTCAATTCATCTCTCGCAATTAACAATGTCGACTAGTTTCGCTTTTCCTTCGTTCTTTTACTATCAATACGCAGCTCCCATGTTTTGTTGTTATCATCTTTCTCTATAATGTCCTTTTAACTGGATTGATATTCTTGAGCTAAACAACCAGTTTTCTCGCGTCTCAAGCCGAATTCTGGCAGCCTTTTGCAATTCTACTTTTATGGTAATTATTTCAATCACTTTCAATCTTTTGGTTTTGTTCCTAGCACCCCATGGTCACAACTGGAATGACTTTTACTTTTTTGTTCCAAAGTTTTTTCATTTCCCTTGCTAAGCGTTGGTATTCTAATATCTTCTCGCTTTTCATCTGGCATATTCATTGTTTTCGTCCACTATAATCATATCGGTCTCGAAGTAAGAAGTCCCACAAGGCCTCATACTATTTGTTTTCACATGCATGTCGTGCACCTACTTTTTTGTAGCCCATGTGGGATGAAGCATAACCAAAGTGAGATACACTAACATACAAAGGTATATTGCAGCTAAGTTACAGTAGTCATAGTTACCTATTGTTTTGTTTTCAAAATGAGGGTAGAGTAATCAGCTCCTTATTGTTCGAAAAAATGAGAAAATAAGAGTGTTTTCTTTCAATGAAAGTAAAGTTTGAGTATTATTCATAATAGTACCAATCAATGACCTTTAATAGTCTCAATATTTTTAATATCCCAAAAGATATACAAAAGTGTCAAATGTTTAAAAACGCCTGTTTTAAACTGCAAACGTTTCGTCTAAATTAATTGGGCATTATCAAGGGGAGGAGAGAGCTATCGAACGATATTTAGACACATCTTTTAGTGTCATCAAATTATCGAAAACAAACAATTTAAAAAGGCACCTAAAAAATTGACTTTATATAATAACTACGACATAGTTTTCAACGCAGATTCTAACGTTAGCAGATATCAAGAAAGTAACAGGCAAATATTGCTAAAGTTGCAAACGTTTTGCTGTGCCCAAAGCAAGGTGTAATAAGTCGAAGGTCAAAACTGTCATGACACACCCACGATGCAGAGAATTATATAACGAAGCTAAATCAAGCAAGAGATTGGTTACCAGCTAGATCTCTAACGAGTCTCTGGTATCCCTTTAAGTGAGAAAATTTTTATTTCATGTTTTTATGTAATTTACTGATTTATTTATTTTAGTTCATTGTAAACTTTTATCCCCATATTATGTGAAACATTTTTTATATCCAAAATGTGTACATTTTATCTCACTTAATAAAATAACTTTTATTATTATATTATTATAATATTTATAAGAAAGAATTCCTTAGTCTGCACCATTTTAGAACTGGACACTCCATCGAGCTGAAGACGTACGAAAGGAGGATCGGCAGGAAGGAAGATAATTTGTGTAGATTATGCGGAGTCGAACCGGAAACGATGGAGCACGTGGTCAATCAATGCCCGTCCGCTATGGATCTACGCCTCAAGTAGAACATCGAGACGATCTAAGACCTTAGAAACTCCCCTACCCAAGTATTTAAATTCTGGGAATAATTCAAAAGAAGCTTCCCGGACAGAGAAACCTGCAAAACCCGATATACGTCAAGTTCCGAGTTTCATTACACGACGACAACAGTTGTCTTCATCAGGCAATGTTCAAAATGTAAACACAATTACACGTAATATTATTGCTATAATAAAACACAAACACAGGGTAAGCAACAGGAGAACTAATCAAAAGGTATAAAAGAAAATTGGCTGCCGGATCAACATTATTTAATCCTTATCAATTCACCTATATAGGAATATGCAGTACGACGCCTTTTGTTATTGACTTTTTATAAAACATGCATTATATGTTATGATTATTTCGTGCATTTAGAGAGATATCAATTTTTAAGATATAGATTTATATTATAGGGACAATTATTGCAAATAGTTGATTCACATAAATTCTTATCAGAGAAAACCTATGACATGGTGATTTTCTTCGGGGAGGAAGTAGTTTTTTTAATCTAATTGATTTACGTAAATGGAAGAAGTGATTCTGTTTTATATTTTCTATGAAAATTTTCACGATTTTGGAAATGTAAAGCTTTCCTGGGGGAGACTTTGTGGACGAAATAGCGCAGCGTCCATAAAGGTCTCCTTGTAGTGAAATTTAATTTTATAAATCATGAATGTCATTTTATTTTATTTAAGTTTGAAAGCCGTTAATAAAATAATTACTAAATCTGAAAAATTTTATTGCTGCATACAACAAAAAGGAAAATTTAATTCTGCTGATTTCATTATATATACAGTAACAGATTCGTGAAGTCTTCATTTTGAAAATGACTAAACGCATTATTATAGAGAAATTATCGATTTTGTTAATCCATTAAAAATTGCAAACGTTATCAAATTACTTAAACCGATTTTTTTCAGTGAGCAAACTGAGTGAAAATGGATCTTAGACTGAAGAAGAATTTTGAAATGTAGGTACACGGTTACATAATGTTTTATTGGGTAGTCATTTTGTAGCCGAGTAGAGGGCTATTGCATTGTGTCAATGAATGCGCAATTCGCAGTATAGTTAAATTCATGTTTCAGTGAGATACTTCAGGTCCTTGAATTCTAACCTGCTCGCTTTAGTTAGATTGTTAGATTGCTTTATAGTTAGATTACTATATAATATTGACTTCTACGATGAAAAGGGATTTTATTACTGATCGAGTAAAGGAATATTTGAATGTGGTATTATAATCCTCTCCCAGTGAACGTTACAACAGGCCTTCTAAAGCGATATGTTTTTTAATAAATAAAAGAAAATTTCTAATATATAATCAACGTATATATAATAGAAAACAAGTGTGTGAATTTTGTCTGTAACTTAGTGTATTTTATCATTTAAGTGAAATCATGAAATACAAGAAAGAGAAAGATGTTGTTTATAAATGTAGCATTTTCCTCCTGTGACAATACTTTTGCAATCTTTTGAAGAAGGATGCTAGCGAAGATTTGTATCTGTATTCACTAAAACATATTGATAAATTTTCAACTATATAGTGCAACGCACGAAGATAAATTTATTCCTGTGGTGAACTGCATTGTGCGGATTTAGTGCATTTGCTTGTTGAAGACTTGGATGTCTTAAACTACTGATTATTGGGTAAACTACAAAGTTTTCGATTGAAGTTGCTGAATTCCTGGAGTTAGTAAACCCATCGATATATACAACACATGGTACCTTTCGTCGTCCACGCGCAATTACTTCGGCAAAAGCTTGTGCGTCAACATATGTAAATCTTGAAAAACATGAAACACGGCAAATTAGCAGTATGAAAGTGTTAGCAAGTGACAAAAATGTAATTACCAACTTATGAATGCATGTTACCATAGATCAGAGCATTTGTTTCCCCTTCCAAAAACTAATCACGGTTTATGCTTATTAATTATGTTCTATTCAAATATATTATATGTGCTAAGCAGTTTGCATTGGGCAATGTAGTATATTTATTGTGCTTTTTAAAAATTAATGTATTATAGGCATAATTAAAATTTATAAAAAAATAAAATATAAAATGAGTCTTACTATAATTTGTAAAATAATGAGCGGTATGCTGTTTGAAGGAAAGCGATAGTTTCAACTGGTTGACTGTGTGGACCGAGTATTTCCGGTATTTAGACTCATTATTTACGAAGTTTAGTAATGTTAATGGCTTACAGACTATCAACAAATACTATAATAAGAAAATGATATTGTTTTTTATCTTGGATAACTAGTACCGTTTCACCAACTTGGATTCGTCTAACTTTAGATTTATTATGGATATTTATTACCTTGCGGCAATCGTCCTTACCTATAATGCACGGACTTTTGAGTCAATCTTTATATTAGAAAAAACTCCCTAAAACTGTTGGAGTTCCACATGTGTACAGTATACCATCAATGTTGGAAACGGAGAGCCGAAGTTTTTTTATCGATAAATTATACATATTTGATTTTAGGGAAACCGGCACAGCCTATAAATCTTCATAATGAATAAAACAGATGAAGGAATGCGTACTTGTTATTCTCATTAAAAATGAAATCTCCATGTATTTCTGAGGCACTGCACGATAATTACAGTGCTTGAATCGATATAGCAGCTCTGTGCAGGCATGTTGATTAAATTAGACAACCCACCACTGCACCTCAAACTGTCCTGGTATTAGAAACAGGGATTTATCCTTTTCACAGCTAATGCGCTAGATTTACGTCTAATTTAACTGTTACCGTAACAGCTATCGTTTGAACAAATTATTATTTTGTGCGTTAAATTGTGGTTATTTTGATTGATCATTATACTTTATATCTTATGAATACATCAACAATACGTTAGGCCTATAGAGTAAATTAACTTTAAAATATATAAGAGTACAGGCACAGAATCAGCATTATGGAAATGAATCCTCAGAATAAAATCGAGAACCAAGCTTATAACATTCATTTATTCCAGGGCAACCGGTTTCGACAATTTTTAAGTGAATTTAAATATCGTGGGTACAAATTAAAACTAAAACCATTACGGAAAATTAATTAAAAATTATTACGAAAGACTTTCAGGAAAAAGGTGCATTTAGAGATGGGTTTCTCTACTTTTATCTCCAACGCCTCTCGTGTATTGCCTCCTATAGGTTGTACGTCATGCTCTGGGAACGAACACCGCAGTTCGCGGTGATCCACGAGGCACGAGATCAAACATGTATAGATTTAATTTTGTGCATTTACAATATAGGAATACAAGACTTAATATGTGGCGAGTGGCGACAGTGTCACATGTTGATCCCAGTCATCAACTCGCCCGATCAGTACTTGCAATCATTTGAAAGGTAATCATGTTATTTTATGACACTTTTGTCCAGACACACGGACTAACAGAAACATCCACTATCGTATATTCCTAATGGGAGAAGTTTTATTTTTGTCAGTATATTTTATGTGGTATTTCTTACAAATCTCATCCGATATTTAAAATCCGGGCTTGCGCTATGCCATTATTTGGTATAATACGAAAGCTAGGAATATGCTCTATTTGACAAAAACTCAAGAAACAAAATTACGCATGTAGCTATATAAGGCTAAAATTAGACTTTATAGAGTGAAAACAGCGATATAAACACACCAGTTGACGTTCTACCCAAATACGCATAAAAAACTAGAAATTGCGCACCCGCAAAACCATTATTCAGCATTTTCACACCAGCATATCACATGTCAAGAAAGTAAGATTGGAGTCACGGAATTTATATATCACTTGAAGAATTTTAGTGAGGAACGATTTAGTTTCGATAGTTTTGCATTGTACATGACATTTTCTTACAATTGTCTTGGTAAATATAAACTTTGCGCGCGCGCAGTCATTGTTCAATAGATTCACACAGTTTTATATCCACTGAAAGAGGAAAATATTATCTAAAAGATAGCAGTTGTGAATTGTGTTTATATGTCATTGATTTTAAATTAATTTTAAAAATTAAATTCATTTTTTCATTACTTTACATTACGCATAAAAGCTAGGTAACTTGACATTCGTCAGTGGCTACGTGTCTGTAGAAATCTTCCGAAAAGCCGGTCCAGTAGTTTTTGCGTCGCATATCATCATTTATCAGTCTGGGATCAATAAATGTTGTATTGAACTAGTTGGAATAAATGCTTACAATATTGAATATAATTAATTACACATGTCTACAAACATCTTGTGTTCCTGCATATCACAAGTCGTTCTTGAAAAGGCTTGGTCATGTCCCGGAACATTTAGGATGATAATAATAATAGCAATAATGTATAAACTTTACGGGACGACAGTTTAAATAAACAAATAAGAACTTTAAAGACTCTAACATGCTGGATGCACCATCTTCATGAACAATGAAAGTCACGTGACTGTCAAAATTATGTGCATTTAAGATAAAACGTAATAACAATGACCTATATTTAATAAATTGATTGAACTATACAGTTAATTATACAAATCACTATAGAAATATTTAGAAGATAAACAAAATCATCCATCATTTGTTTCAACTGCATACTTAATTTTCAAAAGACAAATTTAATGAATGGTGGATCCTCTACGATTTTTGCAACACTTGATGAATCCTTCGGGGACTGCTGAGGATCGGGAGGCGGACAAAGGCTTTGGGAATAGCCTCCCATTCGTCTCGGAAAGCGAAATCAAACTGCGCAATATTTACTGGAGGAGGATCTTGTCGTTTCACCTAGAACGTCCCACTTCAACCTATATGTAAATTGATGCTCCGGATACCATATGTGTTGAAGAAATTTCGCGTAGACTGACATCGGTGAAGAGTTGCATTGTCATCCTGAAGACACCAAGCTGTTTGCCTAGGTCCCAGGAAATTGTCCGCCCATGACAACAGGTGGTCTGAGAGCACATTTCTGTAGCCCTCTCCTGTGAGAGTTCCTCGCAGGATAACGAAGGACGATCCGTCCTCACAACAAATGCGACTCCAAATATTTTAGTTCCAATAGTCAATAACTTGGAAGGTGCAAAAGTGAAAATCCATTTATATGCCAATACATTTAAACAACTCTATCTACTTACAGAAAATCAATGACTAGAAAAATTACTAAAATTATACAGTAGATAGTCTAAACAGCAAATGCTAATCGGGACAGGTAGAAGATGGCGCGGCTGATCACCGGCAGTAGATCCAGTCTGGAGGCGGTGGCGTCGTACAAATGCAAGACAAAAAGGAGCAGACAGGTGGCGGAAGTCCAATGAGCGTTGGCGGCACTGAATGAGGAGGGCAGGAGCCTAACCATGTTGTGGGTGCCTAGCCACTGTGGCCTGGTCGGCAACGAGGGGACAGATGCTGCAGCAGCGGAGGGAGCCACACTTCAACAAGACGTCATCAAGGCGAGGCTGTCAGCTGGCATCAAGAAACGGGTGATCAGCCACGAGCAAAAGAGAAATATTTATGGTGCGGGAGGGGTCCGGGGAGAACTGGAGCGTGGTTGGAGCAGGAAGGAGGGCGTCATCTACAGACGCTGCAGAATGGGGCATTCTCTGGAGCTAACGGCCTACAGGAAGAGGATAGGCCTGCAGGAGGACGACAATGCTGGAGGTGCGGAGAGGAGGCGGAGGACCAGGAGCACGTTCTTCTAAGGTTTCGGGCGGGAGAGGCCAGGAGACCGACGGCGGGCATCGGCACGGTTGTATACCACTGCAATAGGCCGCTGGAAGTTGCCCGGTACTGGAAATGGTTCTGGAAGAAGGTCGAGCAGTGATCGGCGGTAGCTGTACCGCGAGTAACAACAACAGCAAATGCTCATCAGGTGATGGTCATATGTCACTAAAACGCATTGAACAAACCAAAACTGAGCTTATACCAATTTTAACAAAATTAATCCATTTTAGCATGAATAGCCTAAACATACCCAGATAGCTAAAATTGTCAAAATCATATTATTCTTTAAAAAATGGATCTCATCAAGATTACAACAACTATAGACCAATGTATTCAGCACATTTAATATATTCTTTGAGTAAAAATACAAAGAGACATAACTACTCGTGTTGAAGCAAATAATATGCTATGTATAAATTTCATAGTACAAGTGATGCTTTAATTAATATGCAAGATTATATCATTAGAAGACACATAAAAAATAAAATTACATTATTATGGTTAGGACGTCCCTCCAAAAACTTAATAGAAAGCTATCTGCCTAATATAAAAGTATATACTGCTGCTAATGACACATTCTCTGAGACCAAATAAATTACGTTAGGAGTGCCACAAGGCAGTATACTCAGACCTTTAGTGTTCTCTATGTATATAAATGATATAAAAATATCAGAACAACATGAAATAAATCTGTTTGCGGACGACACCAGTTTATTTAGTGTGGCTGATAATTACTCTATTTGGAACAAAAAACATGGCTCTGAAAGGCTAATATATGTAACAGATTAACTCTTAATATTAAAGACCACATTATCCAGACTTTTGTTTTGGTGAGAAAAAACTTTAATCTAAACTTAAATAAATAATTGGTCAAAAAGCAAGATGAAATTAAATGTCTAGGGTTCATTATAACAAATTATCTAAAATGGGAAAGCACATCAATCATTTTATTATAGAGCTCAACAAACATATTCCAACCTATTATGCCCTTAGAAATTCCCTGTCAAAAATACTCATGATGTATAAATCTTTATCATATTCAAAATAAATTATGGAATTGATGACTATGGTGAAAAATATAACAAAGGAATGACAAAATTACATTATATCATTCGGTTTTCCTGTCAGTATTTTAGACCAACCAATGAGTTGTGTTAATGAGTCATTCACGTGTGAAAATAAATGGAATGTCATTAAATATACCTAAAATGAAAGCATGACTATTGGTGTGACTCAATAAACGCATGCCTTTTATCCAACTGTATACTTTGAGTTCGTGCAGTCAAATAGTACGGGCTCGTAGCGGTGAGATTTCTGGTAATAGTGCACATTGTGATACCAGTATATGAAATTACGTGCGGTAACACATAATGATAGGTTTGCTTCCAAAATAGAAAAAGACCACAGTCTGGCAAATTCAGAAAATAGTGTTTTACATGTAATGATAAATTTAGAAAATATACTACATATCTCCGGAAGTCCTCCCTATATTATATACAGATGGCAAAATTCCCAAGCTTTATTTCCCTATACAGATGCCATCATTTTATTAAATAACGAATAAAAAGGAAAAATCAATTTAAGCCATGAGGTTTTTTTATAGGCACGCAGTCAACATTTCCCAGAGCATGTACAGATCTGTGCATACTAAATTAAGATAAGCTTTTCATTTGCATAGCAGAGTGCAAATGTCACACGAACATTTCCCAAGTTCTTTGTACGATAGTGCGAAGCTGAAGGCAACTAATTGTCTATGTATTTAGGAACGTGGCTGTCGATCTCAAACTGATGCTGGAAAGAAAAAATCAAGTTAATAGACTCCAAAATCTGGGAATAAACTCAGACATGATGTTTGAACACTCATAATTTTAAACGGACGCAGTTACACATGAAGCTGTAAACAACAATTTAAAATGTGACATAAATTATCATGAAATGTGTTATGTAAGGGACGAGGTGGCTTAGTGGGTGCCATGGTGAGGTTGGTGGATTCGAGTCCCGGGCTATGATAAAATTCCCTCGTCTCTGGTTGACAGCTAGCTGTGTCAATCGAGTGCTTAGCGACCCGAAAGGGTTCGTTAGGTTTGACGCCGGATCTTACAGGTGGCGCTGGGGACCATGCGACAGAAATCCATGTACCATCAAATCATTCTATATGATTTCCAAAACATACTACTTCTAATAGTATTGTAATTAAAAAAGTAATCGATTTAATTAAGATATGGAAAATACCGGGAATTACGTCAAAATTGCAGTCAAAACTATATCTACTGTATATGGTTTTAATACAAAGTACGTCCTCTTCATGTGATAAGCTTTCACAGTGACCCTGCTATATTATAATAAATGGATACCAGTGACCCACTGTATCTGCGCGTGTAAATGTTGTTATGAATAAAGCACAAAGCGCTCAAGTTAAGTATCAGTTGCTGTGCGGCGTGTTTTTGGCGTACGTTCAACTGTAATCACCTGTAGTGTCCGCTAACGCAGCGCCTTTAGTCTTGCTTCTGTTCGTTCAACGCGAGATAAATTACGCCAGAGTGAGAGAGAAAATAAAAAATCAGCTTGTGCGACTGAGCAGCTTTAAGTCAGCCAGACTGTGCGCGAGTGAGTGAGTGAATAATAATAATATTGATTTATTTTATTGCAATAAAAAATTACAAAAGGCAGACCAGTGGCTACCCAAGTTTAGATCAAGTCGAACAAGCTTGCGATATATCTCTCTCTCTGTCAGCAAACTGACCAATCAGACGACGTGTTCTAAAGTTACGCGACCCGGGAATCACGTAGCTTGCTTAAAAATTTAGACTAGTGGCCCGCTGCAGCTACGCATGCAAGTGTTGTTATGAATAAAGCATAACTCGTTAAATTTCGCAATCGCTCAGTGTGCGTTTAACCGCAGACTCCAACAGTGTCCGCTTGCTTGCGTAATCTTGCTTGCAGAGTGACAGAGAAAATCAATAGATCACTTGGCTGACTGTGCAGCCTTAAGCCAGCTAGTCAGCCTGTGCGTGAGTGAATGAATCAAGTCTCGCTGGCTCGCTCTCTCTCTCTCTCTCTGTCAGTAAACTGACCAATCAGGTGACGCGTTCTGGCGTTACACGACTGAGCCAGTAATCGTGTAGCTTGCTTAATATAGATCTTCGTCACTCATCGACATGGATAAATAAAGTACTGCCGTCGTATATCAATATTATACAAACCGTTGAGTGTCAGGGAAATGATCAAAATCTTGCTTAAAATCAATTGTAGGACTGCAAGCGCGGATCCAGGCGGCTTCTGGGATTACTGTACATGGAGTGCTACATAATTTGGACAGGTGGGAGGGCCCTTTCACTGAAAGTTTAGGGCCCATGAGACGGAGGGGGCCCTCTCGCTGAAAGTTTGGTACCCAAAGAAACGAAAGGGGTACTTTTTCATAGATCTCAGGAGTTGCTTGGCAATTTCTTCAAGTAGGCGTTTCTGATTGGTGCTATTCTTAAACAATTGTGACCAAATCTTTGACTACTTGTAGACAAACGTTTCAAGTCATATAAACAGATATTCATTTTGCATGATAAGTATGATTCATTGCAAACATCCATCTGAGTATCTCCTCTAATAACGATACAAAAAGGTGAAAATTCAGAGTACTATATTGGTATATTTAATTTACCACAGTGTAACATAGCTTTTAACAATTTTTATATTTTATCCTCTATTATGCTTAAAAACTCCCCTTTAGTAAAGCATGAAAAGCTCCTTCTATTTCTAACAAGGACCAAGGACGCGTCCTTGTCCCCTCTTTCCCTTTCTCTCGACAGATCGACCCTCTTATAGATGGGGATACGAGAACACTTTAATGCTTGGATACTTACCTTGATTATTTTATACGAAGTTTAGACTCAAACCAACACCCTGCTATGGTCAAGAAAATTCATTTTCAACATATGCAGAACAAACACAAATTACATACAGTACATGTACATACATACAGGGGTGGCGGAATCGGGGGGACAGGGAGGATGGCCTCCATCATGTAATGTTAGGGATACGCATAATGATGTCGCCCCACTTTGCTGTTGAAGTACTAGATGAACGATTCAAGGAGAAAAATGGCTTGATTCCTTATACAAATTAACACAATGTTTGAAGACTAGAAAATTCCAAAACAGCTGTTTCCCGTCTTATACCCCGAACTCAATGCTCTTGATCTCAAAGCAGAACTTTCCGTTTTCCGCAAGAAATATACTTATGCATTGGTGGCGGCTATGGCAAACCGTCTCATAGAAGCTTCGCCTAAAGTGAGATCCCTATTTTCAAATGTAGAGACTCTTGCTCGCCTGATTATAGTGCGACCTACCGCTTCCTGTGAAAGTGAGAGGTCGCTTTCTGCACTCAGGCGTCTTAAAATGTGGTTACTGCAATGTCTATAATTTTTGGCCATATGTCTTCTGCATTCAGAACTTTTGAAAACAATTTATTTTTAGACAAACTGATTGATTTATTCATCAGAAACGAATGGAGGAAAAACCCTTGGGGTAAGTGGTTTTCGTTGAGACTCCGTTTTTATTATTACGGTTTTCATGCAAATAATTTATACGTTTGCTTTCGCTTTAATTTTGCCTTTATGCTTGTTTTAATTATGTTCATACCAAGTTTCAACTAAACCCAATTTCAAATTCCTGAGAAAATCAATTTTTATCATAAGCGTCTCTCTACTTGAACTCTTATGCTTGTGTCGCAGTTTGCAGTATTTTTCCGTTAAGCGGACGTAAAGAAGACTGGATCGAGGGATAGACAATGTGACGTGATCAAGAAACACTACAAATAGAGCTCCGAGAAATACCAAGCAATTTTTGCATAAAATCATTATCTCTCAGAAAATAGTCTGTGTATGCTGTGCACGCGTATATCTCTTGAAAATTTATTTATAATGATTTCATTTTTCAGCGTCATCTAGTCATAGTTATGGCGTAATTGATTTAAAACCTCAAACACATACCTACTCAAATACTTCAAAGTTTATCTAGTCAGTGTTGGGAACTCCTTCTGAACGTCAGAGTCTACAATAGAAGTCAGTTTTATTGTTTATTTAAGCTAGTGTATACCAATTCACACAAGATCTGTGCAACACACTCGGAGGAGCTCGTCCTACCACCCCCTATATCACATGTCGTTCAATGTTTTTTTGGCTCCTGCTCAGATTGATAAAAAATTTCGATGTATTATAGACAAAAACAGAGTTACATGTGGAACAATTGAGATTTACACAAGAACGCTTCTTACATATGAGAATACTTGTATAGCGTACATTGTTATATGATATATATATATTAAATGTGGCAGTACACACGAACACTCAGATTGTACCATATATGAAACTAACACTGAACATCATTTGTAAACACGTGTTTGCCGTTGACAAAGAAATAAATATGTACATTTATACAGCACAAAAATGCATTATGAACATACACTATGATCAACAAACATTGCGGATAAGATCACAAATTATTTTTTTATTGTTAAATTTGGTGAAAAATAGTCTGTCGAAACTGAAATTAAAGATACAATAAACACTGTCCACAGTTAGTCAATGTATGCGCAGGTTGGATTGAAATGGAAATGAATGAGTCTACACTTCACTGGAATGAGATGATGCCGATCTTTGTTCCACCACGGAAACAAATCCGCAGCATGATTGATGAGACTTCATTTTTGCCAATACATGTGTACACTTTGTTCGGACACACCGGGTAGAAAGAAATAAGGAGGCACCACAGAGACAAAAAATGGAATGTATATTAAGACAGCATGTCCGAATGCATTTAATGCAGTATATTGTATACAGGAAGATAAAAACACAAAATTGATTGTTGGAATCTATTTGATTCACATAGACACCTATTATGCAATAGGATTAATCCGTGTTTTATTATTAGAAGTTTATTGAATAAAAATTTGATACATTTAAACAGATATACAGTAACCAATCAGATATACGCAGGATTCATGGTTAGGTAGCGATCAAAGCAGTTTGACGTATACAGTAGGTAAGGATTGAAAGCAAAGAGGTTTGACTATATTCAAACCTTTTTGATTAAAAGAGACTCGTCTCTAAGGTGGTTGCTAAGGAAGAAAGTCAATAAAATATTTAAAATATAATTCTATAAAATCGGTTGTTAAATTGTTTTGGTAGTTTTTTCAGTAAATCGTTCTTATATTTTGTAGATTTCCGCTACATATTTGTGGAAAAACACAGGAAAATAAGTAAGAGTAATTTGCTATAAGCGCATTTGGATTCATTAATAAACTAGGAAGCGAAAAAGTATATTTTAAACCTAGTGCTAATAAAAGATTAATACCAAAAGTAACTATAGATACACAACATTTCTTTTTTATTATTAACCGATAAATTGTTATTTTTATTATAAAATACAAGTAGGATTACCCGTATAACGTTAGTAATCGCAGCATCTGCAGAATTTAAATTTATTGATTTAGCTTTGAATCAAACAGGCTACTGGAGAATTCAAATTCCTGAAGCATATTGATTTAGCATCGCAGCAAAAACATCGTTTTTGGGGGTCT
>JAUYWV010050119.1:5499-16155 GCA_032274565.1 Nematoplana nigrocapitula
ACAGCGCCGGCCCTGAAACAATGGTCTTAAAGTTCTTCACTGTGCACAAACACAGAAACGTAAATAATTATTTCGTAGGCCTATTGCAAGAATTTTAATTACACTTATGAAATTATTCGGAAGTTCGGAAATTTTCTGTCAAAAGTGACAATAGCACTCACTGTCCAAATTTTGCTTTTTTACTCTTCCACCGTGCACAGAAAGAAAGCAAGAATGCGGTGTCTTCACCAATTGAAGCATGCTGAAAGTTGGCTCGACTTCTGCACATGTTATATGGGAATAGTTTACAATGCACTTGCAACATCTAAAATCAATTATGCTATTGAATTATATGGTAGAAAAAATACAAAATAGATTATGAAAAATATTATTTCGTAAAAATAAATTACAGAGAACTAACTATCTCCATCATAACTTAGACATCCTAAAAATAAATTATTTAACTAATGTAAGGTTACCACTATTAATTTCATTCCAACCCGATCAATCATTACCAGAAATTCCATTCAACTATTTTTGCAGAACTTCACGTTTTAGAAATTCGTTTTTTTCTTTCACGTGTATACTTTTGTAAATCGTACTCATGTTGCTTCGCCTTGAACCGCTTATTCCAAACCCTCTTTCTAAAATTTTCAATCTAAGTTTTCTTTGCCAACTGTTTGGCTTATACTGTGGTGACTTTTGTTGTTTCTATACGTTTGTAAGGTTGGCATCCTCCTATTACATCAGTTTTGCTGTTTTTCTTTAGTTTTATGCATATTGTATCATTTTTTGTCAGTTTACTATGGTGTATCATTTTCGATTACTATTTTGTTTCTATCTATAAACAATTATCTATCTATCTATCTATCTAAATGATGGAGAACAGATAAATAGACAAAATAGTGCAAATTCTATGGCTACTACAGAAATGTTCAATGACATAAATAAAGTTTATGATGAAGCAAACATTACATGGAATAATCTGCCAAATGATCTTAAAAAATAAGAAACAGGAATAATTTTAAAGAAAAAATGAAAATGAACTATATACGTGATGGCACTCCTTGTCTCTACTAAGTCAAGGACAGTGTTTTCTTTTGTTAGACGATGAAGGGTGTGTTGTATAGATGTAAAGGGTGGATATAGTATTTGCAGCATTCCCTATGTACCATTGTAATTCTGGTATGTTGTCCATGGATGTGCACTTTGTTGATGCTAATTGCACTTAAATAATAAATATTTATTACCGATAAACATTCTTAGCATATTACTGTAATATTTGGGATCAGCTCGATCAGTGTATTCTTCCTCTGATTCCTAGGTAAACACACATATGTACCTTTTATTTTATTATCTTTTGTCAATGTGTATCTGTGTTTCCTGTATAAATTATTATTATTAGTAGTAGTAGTATTAACAGTCGTCCAGCTAGAAAAATGCTTCCCTGTACATACCTACAAATAAGGCGAATTCAACAAGTTTACTGTATTCAAATGAGGGCAGTGCACCATCTTCGTTGCGGCTCTTCATTCGACTCATTTGACGCGGTTCCAGCTGCAAGTCTTCAGTATTTGCCTTGTATAGTGCTTTTTTTGCGAATTCCTTCACAGTTCACAAATTAACACAAGTGTCGCTTCCAGGAATGACTGCATCGAATGCAGAGAGTATGCTGATGGTTTGCGTTGTCGAATCATCGGTTTACCTCTCTCAAAGTCTCTTATCCAACACAGGATAGCAAATGTTAACCCGGACATGGTTTTCTACACACTTTTGGTTGATGATCACCATCTTGTCCAATATTATCAGAAACGTACTGCATCCATTTCATCAGCGGTCAGCTTTGTCGGAATGTCCCCTTTTCGCTTTGACGATGATACCAATATCACAATTGAGTTCATACTCTTCAGTTGCAGCTTGTGTAGAACTTATTACTCATTTGGAACTATCAAACCATTTACAGTAAAGCATATGCAAATCTACTTACTGTACTATGCCTATAACAAACACATTTTCACGGGAATTTCTCTTTTGTTTTAAATTTCCTGGCGCCACAATGGCATTATACCTCCTCATTTAAATAATCCCGGCTACGGTATAGCTACTGAACCGTCTTCTCCCACTGTGATTTTCTGCGATTATCTGGCCCGGGTGACGTCTGACAAGTGAACTTGCAAACCGCCTTGGCTTTCACCTTCATTGGAGGTGGTTCCTTGTTACCTTCATATTTGTGTACGCAAATTTGAGCAATATTTGATTTAAATGAAACTAGCAAGGATCTGGGCAAAAGCATTCTTCAAGAATTATTAGCTAAAAAAGTGAAGGTATTTATGAAAATTTGGCGGAGAAATAGAAACAAAATAAGCTCTAATAAAGGAGACACAATAAATAAAACTTCTGTACAAGCAGTGGAAGAATTATAATTAAATTTAAATACAGAGAATAGAAAAGTATCCTTTCTAAAAGTTTTCAATAGGAATGTTTTCTCCCATATCTGTGTTTTGTTTAAGAAATTTGTCGTGTAAAATAAAACCATGAACGCCAATTTAATTGTTCGTTCTCTTTGTTCATCTCTCGGATATAGAGTATAGGTAAATTTGAGACAGGATGATTAAATTTCCAAGCCAACAACTAAGAGGAATATACTGTACAGTGCTTAGCCGATAGTCACTGAGCTGGAATGTTGGCACTGTGAAAGTCAGAGTTCTTTGTGTGTTAATTGTTTGCGTTAATATGCTTATACTATATCTAGCCATGTAACAAACCATCAGTTGTTGATGAAAGAGCAGATGGATGTCTGCACGACATCTCTGGGAGTTATTCAATACTTGAACAGCTTGTGCGCTCATTCATCGTAGGTAGGTGCGTGACTCGCTTTGAGCAACTTCAAAGAAAAACCGAGATTTGAAAAACAAAAATCTCGGGAAAAAATGCAGAAAAATCCACTCAATTTATTTCCTTTATATACACTCGACAGTATATATTACGTTAGCTTATGAAATTAACATTATAATTAATAAATCACTGCTTTCAATTTTAATACGCGACTATATCGTGGAAACGCTTCTAATCGTTTTCTAAATGGATTATTGATTTTAACACTGCACCGGAAACACTATGAGCTGCATGGTATATCTGTATATACCACGACAAAAGTGTATTGTTACAAGACTTTGAGCCTGCTAATACGCATGTGCCTCCCTCGGTGATTTTCTAATAGATTACACCCTAAAGAGTTGAAATCCAGTTGTCTGCCAATTTCATCAATAGTATTCTCTTCTTCTTTCAGTCAGCTGGAACGATAAGCGCTGCTGTAGCCCCAACGGTAGCACACCATTGCTTTCTGTCCATTGCCGATGTTGTTGCATGTGCCAGTCCGCCCCCAGTCCAGGTTGTGATATCCTTCGGTCATGGTATTGTTGGTCACCCTCTTGATCTTCTTCCGTCGGTAGAGCCTTGGATGATTGTCTTCTCACGAACCATCTTGCCTATAATTACATGTTCAAAATTCCTTCCTGAGTCCAATACTCTTTCGTAAAGTCATTTCCGCACCAATATTCTCTAGAACCAATCGATTTATCCCTTTGTCTGTCCAACTCACTCGCAATAGATATGCCTCTTGGTCATCGCCCAGGACCCACAACCATAAGATGCACTAAGGCAAAAGCTGTAGCCTTGAGCAACCTCAGCTTCAGGTGGTTGCCGACATTACTGCTCTTCAAGTTGGTGGTCAATCCTTGAACTGAGTTACGGGTTATGGCCAACCTTCTCCGTATTTCTTGACTACTACTTCCATTGGTGTTTACTGTTGATCCCAGGTATAGACAAAGCCAAAATGGAAAAGTGTTCCAAATTTCGTCCAGTTTGGCTATATATGAACCGTTTTTCTGGCTCTATGTGGTCTAATATCTGCTTGATCAAGCCAAAACTTACACAGAACATGCAAACTTGTGCTTTACAAATTTTGCTACAGCATACTGCTATAGAAACTATAGATAGTAGTTTTGGTGATATTTGAGTTAAACCAGAGCTTTGGATGCCATGGATTAGAACACCATTGGCAAACAAACTTGATACAAAATCACTTCTCTTTTCAATAATTCAAATGTACATGAATCACTTTAAACATGGCAACCGTCACCACAATTGTAACGCATAATGAGGATCACGGGACTATAGGCAAAATCAAGGCCAGAAGAAGAAGATAGGGCAGGTGAATCAGATCCTTCACATGCAAAGAGCAGATCACACCAAATTGGACAAGCATGTAAAGACAGCATTTCTCCCGATGAAGCCGACAGACTCACAGACTGGGAAATTCAAATAAACTACCGTTCCTACTTTGGTGTATAGATGTAAATTTCATGCAATGGGTTGTTTACAGACAACACCACTTCAGATACAACTACAACAAACGAAAAGGTAAAACTGTTTGTGTATTGGTTTTATAAAAAAAAAGTTATTTTCTACTGATTACCTAATTCCAAGTATTAGAATTAAACAATTAAATTATATTTTGGAGGTTAGCGCACATTTTTTAAAGAAACAAACATAATTTATTAATTTTTATCCAAACACAAATGGATTAAATAAGCGACAATTTACGCCATGTTTTCTTTGTGTTTCATGTAATTTTCAAATTTACTCAGCTCAAAGATCCGACTAATGTGCTCCTTGGTCATTTCAATTCTTCTGCATGAGGCATGAATCCTGCCGGCAGATCTGGAGAGGAAATTTCTGGCAACAGAGATGAGATTCTTCGACATCGCTGTTCAAGATCAACACATCACCGATTGATGAAATGTCAGAGAAAAAGTTATAGACAAGCTACAATAATCAGGGTGAAACAAAATTTAATATGGGACAGTGTCGCCAACTCGCCCCGGTCAGTACTTGGAATCAGTTGAAAAACAATCAGACTATTTTTATGACACTTTTGTCCAGACACACAGACCAACAGAAACATCCACATTTATAGATGAGCACAATTTTATGAATCTCTCCATTATACTTGACGTTACGCGGGTAATTAGGCGTACATATATGCAAACATGTTTCGGATTTTGGAATAAAAAGTGGCCATTTATTTCAAATCGTCGGTATTGTCGTGTGTGCAAATTTTCAGAAAATTCGGTTCAGTAGTTTCGCAGGAGTATCGAAACGAACATACTTTATATAGCTATATTGCAAACAAATCAGACACGACATGAATTCAAACATCGCCATCTTTCAAGTGCTGATGATATGCGTGCTACGGACACAATCCGGCAAGGGACGAGAAGAAGAGGCAGACAGAGAAAAAGATGGGAAAAGCCGTCAAAATTTCTGGAATAATTGATTAATTAATCGATGAAAAATGATTATTATTTAATCAGCTTAATTATAGGAGAATTAAAAAAAATAAGCAACACGACTTACGTTCAAGTTTCTAACCCAGCGATGTAGTCAGTGATGCTTTGGATAAGTCCGATATATGCAAACACAAAGTTTCCTCTAGTAGGTATGGTGCTGCTTGGATGGAAGGGGGCTAGGAAGTTGAAGCGTAGTACAGAATGCAGGCGGAACTGCGATTTGAGTAGTAGTCGGTTGATGGGAAGATGGATATTTCATTTGACACTGTCGCGAGGATGGCTAGTGACGCTGTGTGCTTCTCTTCGCGCAGCCAATGATCGTCAGTTTTATAAATCCCCCCCCCCACCCAACTGAACCGGCTATTCACAGCAGCGCTGCTTTCTTTTGGGGTGAAGTTTTCATTATCATTTCATTTGTTGCCAATTAATTCTTATAAAAAAGAAATCGAATAGTATAGTATAGGAGAGGACGGACGGGTCGTGGAGGGAAGGGAGGCGGTGACTTATTCGTCTAGAGAACAGAGCTCAACCGTCCACCTTTCATCACCGCACTATGCTGTAGATAGGGCAACTCCAAGGAGGTATTCAGCTGTTGAAAAACACGATTTGGAGTGCTCGGCAGTCTCTACTGTCTTTTTCTCCCTTGACGGAAGACGCCGGGGTGAGAAGGTGGAAGTCGCATAGAACTCCTGGCTGAGGGCGACGACTCAGAACAGCAGTAAAGGAACACCATACTGCAGTGTCTCCGCAGAATCGCCAACACCTCCATCCATCCTCCTAGCTTCGGTGACGAAGAAAAAGTCAAATAAATATCTCTCCGCCATTTGCACACACTCACACTCACACACACACACACACACACCGTTGTGACTTCCTCATGTCGGTGCTGTCGTGCAAAGAGCATCGCCAAATAGTAAACGCGTCCGCTATCTCGGAATGTGACCAAAAAAATAGAACTTGCAATAAATGCTCAAATCGAATATTGTCACCATTTCCATGGAAGCATCACAGATCGCATATAAACAACATGTATGACATGAACGATGTAAACATTTGGTAGTCTTAAAACGCAGCGTCTAACACGACTCTTAAAACGGAACCTGTGACTCCCATATCGTTTGTTTAACGACGGGCAGTGCGCTGTGCTAGGGTTTCGCAGTCGCATTTCCGAGATGTTGACGCGCAGTAGCTTTTATAAGGCAAGCAGTGCGTCGTATCGTTTCTTCGTTTCGATGCACTTTCATTCTTATGAGAATTTATAATTTAAAATGATTGATTTTCTGTTGTTACAAACGATCGATTGTTCTCGAATTCAGCATTCTGTTTTATGATCAAGTTATGTACAAAGGGACAAATTTTGTTCCAATCAGTAAAGTAAATTTGAAGATTTTTCCGTATAATCTGTTACAACAAATCAGTAAATAAATCAATAATGGGAAATGAAATGTGAGGGCAATCAGTGATAATTTCACTGCGACTAAAAGTGCTCTTTATCTCCACGAAATTGCATTTAGATCGCCTATCATTAACAGGTATAAAACGAACCCTTACAACGAAACCTGTGGCATCCATACGGATAAAAATCACATAGTGCATGCCCTGCCTGTCTTTCAAAGGGTAGGTACTCAAAATTTCAGCTCTCTCCGATTGATGGTCTTGGAGGAGATAGCGAACACAGAGAAAGAGGCAATTAATTTTGGACATCTCTTCATGTTGTCAGATTGCGAGGACTATAATATGCGTAATTTGAACGTTTTTGAAAGAGAAAGTCACGAGTGGTCTCATATACGTATTTTCGTCCACAGAGTTTCTGCTGTTGGCTCTTCAGATGTACAATCTCGAGTATGGGGTTCCCCAAGGAAGTGTCCTGGGTCCCCTCCTTTTCACTATGTATACTACTCCCCTTGCTGCCATAATCGCACAACATTCTACTACTGAAATCACCTCTACGCTGACGACACCCAAATCTGGATTTCATTTGATCCGTCTTCTGCTATCTTTACTGTTTCTATGTCTGCTCTTCAGGAGTGTTTGTTTGACATTCAGCAATGGATAGTCGCTTCCAAGCTGAAGATTAACCCTTCGAAAACAAAGGTGCTTTGCTTGGCTAAACCGAGGTAATCATTCCCCCATGTATCGCTCGAGATTGAAGGCTTGTAACTGAGTCCAGTTGAATCAGCCTCCAATCTTGGAGTCATTTTTCAAGAGAACATGATGCTCCAAAAACATTTATCTGTGTCTTGGCGGTCAGGATTCTTCTGGCTTTGGCAGCTACAAAAGCTGTCAAAGTATGTCCCTCGCAACTGCCTCGCAACCCTGGTCCACGCCTTCGTGACATCGCGCCTCGACTCCTTCAATGCTTTGTATTTTGGACTTCCGGAGTGAGACATTACTCGGCTCCAACGCCTCCAATATACAGCGGCGTGTCTGCTTTGACCTACCCCATGGCGCTCTCCGATGAGCCCGGTGCTCAGAACCCTCCACTGGCTGCCCGTTCCCAAACGGATCATCTTCAAGCTACTCCTATTGGCTCACAGGGCAATCCATGGCACAGCACCGGAGTACATCTCATCCCTTCTGAGTGTGAATGACTCCGGAAGACTCACCCGCCTGTGTGCTGCACCCTTCTTATGGGTGCCAGTAGCTAGGCCTCGCCGCTTTGGAGACAGAGCTTTCTCCAACTCTGTGCCTCCTCTCTGGAACGCTCTGCCTCCAACTCTTCGCTGCACGAATGACATTGTCCGCTTTAAGTCAAAGTTTAAAAAATTCCTTTTTTAATTTTGCATCATGCATTTTTCTATGTTTGTTTGTTGTGTTTGTTGAGTGCATCTGACAGTTCTTTTGAACTCTTGATGCGCTAAAAAAAAAATATTATTATATTATTATTCATGGACAACTTTTACACTAAAATTCCGAAGGTTGTTGAGATTTTTGAGAAAAGAACTGCCTTAAAAGTCATATCCAACACTTTTTTTACCGATTATGATAAAAATAAAAAATATTAAACTCCATAAATAATTTCTACTTTAAAACGATAAGGTAAATAGAAAAACAGCACTCATCTAACACCCCTCTACTTTCAAACAATCGTCCATTAACTACACCGTTTCCAAAATATAAATAAGAAAGCGTCACATGGAAATAAGAATGGTCATTTGTGAATAAGAAAGCGTCTAATTCCTGTTCTCTTTGTCTTGGTAATGAGTCAGCAAACATTCGAACCCATCCTGTTGCAGCTGAGTGAGGCCGGGCTATAGTGAATTTTATAAATGCTTTCTGCTAACACACAGGCCCCCTTTACAGCTTGTTTGAATCAGTAAGAAACTTATAAAAAGCAAAGCCAACCAGGCGGGAAAGCTCTCTTGGATTGGATTGGAAATGTAAAGTTCATATTGTATTTTAATCTTGATCCCAGTTTGAAAGAGGGGGGGGGGTAAATTCATGCCGATGTTTCATTGTTCATTTACTATGCACGAGTGTGTATGTTCGTTTCGATACTCCTCCGAAACTACTGCACCAAAGTTTCTGAGAAATTACATCCACAATATATACTTTCCTCTTTCAGTGGATATTATCATCATCATCATCATCATCACTCTTAGCAGAGCGTAGCCTCCCGTGCGGCTTGACGAAGACGTCTGTGATAGTCTTTTCCCACGCGCATCTACTGTAGGTCTCCCTCTTCTTCTTTGTCCTGCTATGTGCGCTTCCGTAATCCTCTTTCCCAGCCCGTCATGCCGCTTGATGTGACCAAAGTAGGTGATTTTCAGTTTCTTCACGTACCGTAGTAACCAGTCAGTCTTTACTGACAGCTCATTTCTGATGTTCTCGTTTATTTGTCTTCGCTGGGTCCACGGCATTCGTAGGATCTTCCGGTAACATTTGTCCTCAACGCTGTTATCTTCCTACCATCCGCATTTCGGAGCACCCAAGTTTCCACATGCGTAAGTTGCCATAGTGAAGACGCCTTCTAGTACTGCCATGGCCATTGCTAGTCAACATCGAACTTCTCTACTGTTGCTTCCGTCACTTTCTACGTGGGCTCCAAGATACGGGAAGTTTTTTCTCCCTCCTCCAATGGTGTTTGTCCTATATATATATTCTATCGCCGTCAGTGTCATTGTCCATCACTGACATCACCTTGGTCTTCTGAGGATTCATTTTCAGTCCATAGCCCTGGCTTCGCGTATTCATGACCTGTACGCAATTGTTGAGTCCTTCTTTGTTTCTCGACATCGTCATCCGCGTAGGGTAGATCTCCTATTTACTCCCCAGTATCTGAAAAAAGATCAGTGGATATAAAATTGTGTAAATATATTGAACAAACGCTGTGCGCGCAAATTTTAAATTCATCTACACAATTGTATAAGAGAAATATCGACATGTGCAAAATGTAAAACTATTGAAACTGAATTTTAAAGGATATATATAAATATAATCCGTAACTTCTATCCTTTAGCCAATACTTTCCTTTTTCTTTACGTGCAATATGGTGTGGAAATGTTCAATATTTGTATTCAATCGTGCACAATTTGTAGTTTATTTGATGCGTATTTGGGTGGAATTCAACCGGTGTGCCTATATTGCTGTTTTTCACTCTATAAATGTGTATTTTTAGACAGAGTACTGCATGTAATGTCGTTTCTTCAGTTTTCGTCAAATAGAGCATGTTCCTAGCTTTCGAATGATACCAGATAGTGCCATATACGCGCCGCACAAGTCCAGATTTTAAATTTAGGACGAGATTAGTAAGCAATGCCGCGTGCAATATAAAATATACTGACCTAATTAAAACGCCACCCATTAAGAATAGACGATCAATATAAAAAGTCATCCTTTATGGAACTCCCAGTGCATCTACTGTACTGTACATATCTTTTCGTGGCCTATACTACAACAATGCAGGTCCGTACCTAGGAATTTGAGATGGGGGCAGGGGCGGACGCAGGATTTTTAAGGGCAGTTGCCCAAAACTATATAAAAAGGGCGCAAAAAGGATTTCGACCTGAAAAAAGTGTCGACCGACAAAAGAACACATTTTTAATTTACTGTAACTTTTTTATGTATGCTAGGAAGATCTAAAAAAATCACACATATTGTTTAGATGGCACTGAGCTACATTATTGCATAATATAAACAATTTCCAAAATTACATACAAAATATTTCAGGTGTCAAAAATGTTTTAAAAAATCAGCCTTTTTTGACATTTTGAGATAATTAAATTTAATGATGCTCATAGAGAGTTAATACTGACACAAATGTCAAATATCAAGTATTTTCTAGCAAACATAAAGTAATTAAACTCAGTCAAAGTTTGGAAAAATA
>JAUYWV010050230.1:0-16154 GCA_032274565.1 Nematoplana nigrocapitula
TACCTAGCCTGTTCATCAAGGTACGAGCGGCGGCCTACCTAGCCTGTGCATCAATGTACGAGCGGCGGCCTACCATATGTACTGTAGATCCCTCAAAGTAAGAAGTGGTCAAATTAGAGCCAGAATCTGCAGGAATTAACACCCACCTCTCATTGATGCAGGGTTGCAGCGCTAATTTAATCAAATAAACTCAGATTACCTTAAATTTGGCATCGAATTTTTTTTAAATAGTCTTTAAATTTTCTAGCTTTTTTTAAGCAGAGGGAATCTGTATATACATAGAATTTGGGCAGTCCAGTGTAATAGCTGCCGACTACCTGTCAGTATAGCTGTTAATTTCTCTTCCCCAGGTATTGATTTACAAAACAGAAGAGACTATAATCTGAATCCGCCCAGATTATGTGTCTCCCATGCAGCTGTTGTTTTGTCAGCCAACACACTCTACACTTGCTGCCTGCCTGCTATATTCAATTTATCTGACCCCCTTGCCATTGATAGCGTGCAGCCAAAACGCTCTATAATCTGACTGCCCGCAGATTATGTATCTTCCACAGTAGATGAGTGCCTTGCGAGTGCTTTACTGACAGTCTAGTTTTTGCATTTAGTTTTATAGTATCTTGGGCGCCGTGAGAGGGGGTCTTTTGGTTGATGGCGCCTATACCATAATACATAATAACTTTAACTAAAATATATAATTTATTTTTTATACTTTATAAATGTTATAATTTAAACGATATAATTATTTCTGCATCTATGATGTAAAACATTTATGAATCAAATAATTTTAAATAAATATCTGCTAAGATATCAACTATTATGATTTTTTATAAAACCTTATTACTACTAACTACTAACGATTAAAACTATTGGCTTTATAAAACTTATATTAATTTGTGATCATGTTTGAAAATAAGTTAATGCCAGTTGAATTGTAAATAGGCGCCTATATCAAAAGTAAATTCATACTCCTAAGAAATGTCTCTATTACTAAATCCTGGCGGCGTCATGGGCGCCTATATCGAGAAAAACGAACCCCCTTTTTTAAATCTTGGCAACGGGCATGGGGAAGGGGGCAACGAATTTCAATTGCGTCTGTGTCCGACAAGTTTTCAGTTTTCATTTTGCCTCAGCCAGCAATTGTTTTAGCGTAAAATTTCGGGAAATCATAAAACAAGCGAACTTTTTCATTACCTATACCTATATACCATATACGTGCAGGAGATGAGTTATATATACTTATCAAGAAAAGCTACATTCATGCCGAACATCGAAATAGTAAAGATGACTCAATTATTAATTAGTATATTCACGTATGTATATGCTAAAGACCAAATGTAACTAAAACCAAACAGCATACAATCTGACAAACATGTTTACCTCGTTATAATTATTTATTATGCTCCAAGAATTCATTATAGATTAGATATTATAGTTTTTGGAAATTATCCATCGACAAATTGAACTGTACTTCGTATCTCCTATACAAGCAAAACCTGAAAAGCGAAACAAGTTAGTCTATTTACCAAAAGTGGTATGTAATTCTTCTTTCAGATCTTGACGCGAACTCTCTAGGCACTGCTTTGAGATCTACGTAGATGGTCAGTTATCTCTCAATGGATATTTAATTCGAACCATGAGATGGTTCAGTCGCGCCTGGCACATTAAATTTCGGAGATACGTTTTAGCCTTTGCAAGAAGCTAAACGAACTTTTGCATGGTGGCGTTCATTGCGGGCAGAACAATCACGAGTTTTATAAGATTTTCAACTTGCGACATTAGTTCTCATTGTGCCGCATTCCATTCTCTGGCGTGGTTGTTGGTGTCCCTTATAGTGTGAGAATGTTGCATTGTTCGTAATTTTTGAAAGTTTGAGTGAAGTTGAAACTGCACATTACAATTTGCTGAGCTACAACCATCCAGAGGAAGGACAGCGACAATGGATGAGCTTCACAAGCGATTCGCCTCAGGTAGCGTAAAGCAGTAAAGACTCCGACTTATAGTATTTTTATAGTCCCTTTGATGAAAACGATTTCTCATGCAGGCCATCATGCAATCTAAAGCCTCAAAATGCGCAAACCCTGTATTGTTCGTTTACACTGCTGGCTTGTTCGCTCGCCAGTAGCTCTGCCAATTTCATAGCGCAATGGGAGCCTTCGTTGTCTGGATAAACTTGGAGGATCTACTAACACCCTTCGAGTCGGAATCTTTCATAACGTAAATCCAGAATTGATCAGACATGTCAACGGGTCTAACCTTCCAATGTTTCTACTGTCATCCGCGCGATTTGTTGGACTTCAGCGGCCCACATGCCTTTCGTCTGCACTGCTTTAATGTGCTCATTGCAGTTGCTAAACACCCCATGTCATAAGTTAACCCCCCAAAAGACGCGAAACTGTACAGTACTTGTAAACCGTTTATGCACACCTTCATATGACTGTCGCCCATTACTTCTAGAGCCCATCCCCAGTGTTCAACACAGACGCGTGTAATTTCCCAGAAGGTTATTGAATGTAGTTCTTTCAGTGACAATTACTGTCCAATTTAGATTCACGTTTCGAATTTACGTCCTGAACTATTTACCGTACAGTAGACGTTGATGCGCCAGCTCATTTGGACATCATGATGTGTGTACGTTTGCATTTTTAAATGCAAGAAAAATAGTCCTTACACATTATTTTTTTCATGGAGGGAAAGGGCTGCAACCGCTCTGCCTCATCACCCGGCATACCAACGCCCCAGTAGCACCTATTAATAGAGGGGTCATGGCACACATTCACACTTCCCAAACCGTGGCAGTGCTTTCCACAACTTGAAAGATTCTCCCTCTATGTGTACTGTGAATGCCAGAGTTTTTTTGGCGATATGGGGTGATTTCTCCTGGCAAATAAGTGCCTTCTAATTCAATCTGTTTCCCTCGTAATTTTGTCTCTTGCGTATTGGATTATTCTTTTTCATCTTGGGGCAAAAAATTCGTTCAGAAAGTGTGAATGTGTGTGTGTATCTGTGTAAAAGAGCAGAGCGTATGGGTGCTGGACACTGCTGTGTGCGTGATATGTGTTAACCGATTTCCCAACTATGACCTTTTCCACAGACGGCGCCAAGAGGACTCCGCGGTACCTAGTAACAGAGGGGTCATGGCACACACCCTTTTCTCCCAAATCGCGGCAGAGATTATAACGAATTGGAAGTGCTAAAAACAAGACGGTGTTGACAGGCGGAATGCCATGCATCATAGATCTCTGTCTCTCTCTCTCTCACACGCGCAATGTCTCTGTTTGTCTGATTATAATCAGATAATTATCTGCTGTCTAACTCTCGTATGTCTCTCTCGTCTGTCTCTGTCTCTCTCTATCTCAATGTCTCTGTTTGTCTGTTTCTCTCTCTCTCTCTCTTTCTTTCTTTCTCTCTCTTCTGTCAATGTCTCTGTCTTTTTTCCTCTCTCTCAATGTCTCTGTCTGTCTGTTTGTCTCTTTCTCTCAAGAGAGAAAAGAGAGAAAAGTAAAAGAAAAGAGGAGAGAGAGAGAGAAGCAGATAGTGCGAGAGAGGAGAGAAACAGAGAAAGAGGGCAAGAGAGATAGAAATACAATGAGAGAGAACGATAAGAGAGAGAAAAAGTAAAAGAAAAGAGGAGAGAGAGAAGCAGGTAGTCCGAGAGAGGAGAGAAACATAGAAAGAGAGCGAGAGAGAGATATGAAGACAATGAGATAGAACGACAAGAGAGAGAAAAAGTAAAAGAAAAGAGGAGAGAGAGAGAGAAGCAGATTGTGTGAGAGAAACAGAGAAAGAGAGTGAGAGAGAGATAGAAAGACAATGAGAGAGAACAATAAGAGAGAGAATAAGTAAAAGAAAAGAGGAAAGAGAGAGAAGCAGATAGTGTGAGAGAGGAGAGAAACAGAGAAAGAGAGCGAGAGAGAGAACGATAAGAGAGAGAAAAAGTAAAAGAAAAGAGGAAAGAGAGAGAAGCAGATAGTGTGAGAGAGGAGAGAAACAGAGAAAGAGAGAGATAGATAGATAGAAAGACAGTGAGAGTGAGCGAGAGAGCTAGAAATAGAAGAGAGAGAGAGAAACAGATAGTGCGAGAGAGGAGAGAAACAGAGAAAGAGAGCGCGAGAGAGATAGAAAGACAGTGAGAGTGAGCGAGAGAGCTAGAAATAGAAGAGAGAGAGAGAAAGGGGAAGAAGATGGAGAAATCTCCTAAACCACGCGCACCACCGTCCAAGACAAATCAAAGGAAAAACTATAAAATAGAGTTCGTTAATTGGTGCAATATTTCGTGCTAAACTCACTTCGTCAGGCAATGAGAAAGAGAAGAGAGAGAGAAAAACAGTGTGTGAGAGAAGAGAGAAAGAAAGTGGAGAGAGAGATAGTGAGAGAGTGAGTGTGTGTGTGTGTGTGTGTGTGTGTGAGAGAGAGAGATAGAGAAGAGGAGAGAAAGAGAAAAGGTGAGTGAGTGAGAGAGATAGACAAAAAGAGAAGAGAAAACGAGAAGAGGAGAGAGTGAGTGAGTGAGAGAAAAAAAGAGAAGTGAAAACGTGAAGAGGAGAGAGAGTGAGTGAGGGAGTGAGAGAGATATAAAGAGAAGAGGAGAGAATCAGAGAGACCAATGCTCCATTTTTTATATCTCTATTTTGTCTGACGAAGTGCATATACTGTAACACGAAATATTCCACTTTGATTTTTCTCTGTGTTGCGCGTGGCTTGGGACAATTCCTCCTTTTCCCTCTTTTTCATTTTTTCCTCAGTGCTCCATTTTTATATCTCTATATTTGCATCTATTCTTATAATTGTTCCTAACAGATTTGTGCAAAGATTTGTTTTCTTTATTATGGTTTTCGCTGTTCAACATACCCAATCCATATGTTTTCATAGCCTCAGTCAGCAGTCCAGTAAAAGCATACATATTGAAAACATTCATTTGATTACATTTTACATATGCCAAAGACGAACGACCAAATATATAGGCTACTTAACTGGAAACGCAAAAGTTCTGATATATGAAGTTATACATTCATAAGTTTTATAAATATGATTCTATGCGTTCATGCATTTCGCTGACTTACACACGTTCTGAAGTATTTGTACAAAGATGTGTGACCATTGAGTGACCATGAGTGACCACATTGAATTTTTGAAAAAATGAAACAAGAATAGACACTTTTATAAGACTACATGAATGAGCAGAGGAATAACTACATATTTTCAACTAAACTGTCTCCGTGGCTTGACGACACAGTCATGATCAGAATAGTCACAACCTCAGGTAGATCCGCGTTTATAAATATGCATTAAACATTTACTAATAGAGCAGTTTTGGGTAACTGCACATTTGTGTGTGGCTGCACGTGAGAATATACGCTGTACTATATAAAGGGGAAAACACGCATGCATTGCAACCCTCCTTTATCAAAACAAATGTGTGTTTTTTAATAATCTTTGTGAAACACGATTATACTAAATGACAATGTTAATCGCATTTCATTTATATCCAATTAGTATGGGCAATGCGATCCTTGTAGTATTTATAGGGACAATCAGGGATGACGCCTACCGCCTTCTGCGCGGTAAATGAAAACCCTGAACAAAGTTAATGAATGTGATTTAAGTGTTCATCTAATGTAAATATAATGGCGCCAAGGTATCTAATGATAGGCTCGGAGCAAATTGAGCAAAATGTCGCAGATATACTTCTTTAAGCGGTTGCTTCAAGTCATGTTAATAACTAAAACGCTGCAATTTCATTATTCGTCACTGAGTTACGTCACTGAAGGGTAATAATTATCTGTAAACGTCACTACTAAAAAATATACCACTTTTCACACAAACAAAACAGGATATGAAGCCAAGAGCAATACATAATTGACTTGTATATTTACAATTTTCATTTTTCCACTGCGGAAAAATAGTATGCGAATATACAAATTAGCATTGTTGATTTATAATTCAGATTCTAATTTTATAGCGTTTACATACCTACTTCTAATTAGATTTTGGTTCAATTTATCCAACGTATTAAATCATTAACATAAGACGTCTTTGTTTGGAAATTTTTCAATGACCATTTTATGTTATTAAATATATATAGGCAGTGGACTTATTTAATTTTAGAGGTAAAATTGTTTATAGAAAATTTAATCTTTTTTCCGCTGTTGAAATATATTTATAGATCATATTTCCTCTAAATGAAGCCATATAATTTCGTTGGGATCAATACCTATACATGATCGCTTTTAGTATTTGTTGCATTGATGTTAGTAAATTCATTTATTGTTTGATTCAAAAGTCATTTGCCTTCTATCTTTTAAAATTTGTAAATAAAATAGCACTAAATATAATTTCTATCAGTTTTGAAAATTTGTTAATGCAAAAAGCGTTTTAATTCATATGTTCTAGAAATTCTATTTAATTAAGAATAACTTGTCAATAATTTGATAATTGATTAGGTCGGTTTGTCTCACCAAAAATTAAACAAGGCGTATCAGGTACTTTTTGTGAGCTGAAACAAAAAAACTTAGCCAAGTAATCATTTATTGAGTACACAGGAATATTACGGAAATGATTAAGTTATTCATAGATTTCACGATTTTTATTCAAAGGATGTGATTTTAAATACTGTAGGTGAAAACACATGAAAGACACGTATTCGCCGCCCGGCACGGACGTGACACAAGTTTTATAGCGTCATAATTTAATTTTGGCGATATGAATAGTAGAGTACAGAACATCTATGGTGCAAGTGGCACTTATTTCGTGTGCAGCGCATCGCAAGAATACAGTAGGCGGTTTCTCAATTAACTCCTCGCCACTTGATCGTGAGACGTCAAACTATTGAACCTTTGCACTTTGCCAGTGACGCGTTAACCCTATAGCTACCAGTCGGCCTAATTATAGCTACCTCTTTCGAAATTCGAGCGATACTTGTAGAAATAGGTCATCGTCATACAGGCAGTTAACATTATAGGGAAAGTGCAGGTCTATAGCTATACTGTAATAAGTTTAGCTAAATAATAATTTTTAAGCCTATTTGAAACAAAGATGTACAAATAGAGTTAGTAGTATGGAAGTGTGACACACGACTTGGGGTTACCAGAGGTTCAAAGTAAACCTACATATGTGGGAGAAGTAGTGTTTTAAAAATGTCTTATTTACTCTTTAGTTGCCTATATTGGTCATCATCTTCTCCAACTGAAGCCGTCGCAACTGTATTTCGGGTTCAGTTTAGGTCTAATGTCAGTAGAGGAGGGGGGGGGGGTGTTTGCTTTGGCGGGAATGTATTTGGTGTAAGTTGGTCAAGTGTGCTTGCGACAGTCGCGGCGGTGTGAACTTGAAGTGGCTCCTTTTTATTTTCGTTAGAAGTGATTGTGACAATGAGAAAACTAGTTTATCTGGTAGAACAAAAAAGAAAACACACACACACACACAGACAGGTCTTTCGATTGTTCTACTTATTGTTCTGTGAATGATTTGAAAAAGGTCATAATCTGATATTCTGCTCACAGTTTGAAAATACGGTTATTATGCAGATAAATGGGTAATGAATTGTGTCAATCGGACGTGATTTTAAACAGCTGCCGATTACTTGAAGTCAGTCAGTGCTATTGGTTCGGAAACTTTAAAGCAACAGTGTAACCATTACAAGTAAATTGTACTATCTTGTTATTGAACTGTGCGCACGCACATCCGTGTTTAGATAAACTTGAAATGAAACGATTTTTTTGCATACGCTGATCATATTGGTGCTAAGGCTATCTAAATGAAGATATTCATCAAATGCTGAGATGACAGACGATGTTGAACAAACGTTTGGTGACCGATTTCTCATTTAGATAGTGATTGTGTATTTTGAGACCAACAATATACTCATACAGTATGTATGACAAATATGTATACATATATATCATAAAAAGTAATCTGTGGATAAAATTGTTTTAATAAAAATTGCCGACACGTTTCGAAGTTAGAACTTCTTTATCCATGCAGAATAAAAACAAAAACAAGAAACATGAAGAATACATGAAATAAGTAAATGTAAATGTAAATCAGAGCAAACAGTTACTAGTCCAGGTACAATGGCACTGCTGAATCACAATCGATTCCGAGCAACCAGTGAAAACTACTCATAAGTTCAGATGTAATGGCACGGCGGAATTACGTTCGTTTAAAGCAAGTTAACACTAGATTTCTTTGCATCTATAATGGCGATGGTTTCCGTTTATCTAACATAGTTACGATAGTAAAGTTTTCTTTTTAGAACAATGATTGTGAAGAGAAATCCGAGTAGGCGTAAGTTTACCAGTTAGATGTTATTTAATGCGAGTAACAAGATACCGGGTAGTCTCACCGATGTACCGACTTTGACATCGCTCACAATCAAAAAGTTCTTACTTCGAAACGCGTCGGCAATTTTTATTTAAACTATTTTATGCATAGACTACCTTTTTATGATTTCACTGAGTTCCTTGCGTCTAAATATATATAAAAATGAATAAATGGTAAATTCCAAGAATGTTCAAATATATTCTTTGCAATAAATATCAGATCGTAATTAGATCGTGAATGTCATTCAGATTTTTTTATTTCATTATTTTGAGATGAAAACCCTCAGATGTGACATAGCGTTTTTAGGCCATTGGAAAAGCCTATGATCTTGGATTCGGTGGAGGGAGAGGTGTGTGCGAAAAGAAGAAGAGACCAAATGAAATTTGAACCGCTCGCTAACATCAGACTTTTGAGTGGAGGAATGATGGTCGTTATACGAGAAAAATCCACTACCCTGAAAAGGGTACTGAACTAAAACCGAACTAGGGAATGCATAGGTGTAGTATGGAAGTGGCATATCGAAACCACCTCCCCTCCCCTCTCTATTAGAGTCACTATCTCCTGTATGGATGCCATGCTCGTTTTAAGATGTCCCTAGTCCTCTGTGGATTCAGTTAATGTAGTTGTATATATTTTGTTGAACTTTCACACAAATATATTTGTTCAATAATATATACATATATACTGTATATTGTAAATTATTTATAAATAAATGTATCTATTTGCGTTTTTCTCTTCAGAATTATAAAAAAATCCTTTCAATAAATATTGAGCACAAAAAAGAAAATTGCAGTACTTAGTACTTAGTCTAATTTCTGTAGTGTAAACTCTAATGTTTAAAAAAAAAAAAACATGAAACTTTAGAATCTTAGGCATCCTCTCCTAAATAATCAGGGACTACATGTACTTACAATATTCTACAAGTATTTCCTGGAAATATTCTTTGCATGGACGAACACACTTGCACACTCCGTTGATGTATCGGAAGCACACCAAGAAGAGGGTCCTGAACATTATCTACCCTGGCGCGGCGTACTGCAAGCAACCAATTCTCCCTATCAGTTTACGGTATCGCCGGCCCTTCGCTTTCTGGTGAAATGCAAATTGTTATTCTAACGGCCGGCTTCCCTTTGGTTCGGCCAACTATTGACTACTGTTTCTTTTGCCTGTATTTCGTCTTTCTTATGGCTCCCGCTTAAATATTGTGTTATACAGTACTTGCGTATATATACACTCGTAAATCGTAGTCTACCTCTTACAGGGATTTTTTTTATTATTCATGTAGTATGTATATAAAGATACATTATCAAATCTTTACAAGATTTTTAGCACCATGATAAACTATTCTATTCGTATTGCATTATTCATCTCAGTCTTCCGACAATAACAGCTTCTAATGATTTCATTTCACAAACGGTGGAAAATTAAACTTCGATTTATTGTTTAAAGAAACTCCTTCTCCTTTTTAACAAATATAAAAAAATATATAAAAATTTTCTGTAATTTGAATCCATACAAACTTTGGTATTTACGATTCAATATTGATCACGCAAACGGCAAAGTTCTCCAGGCGTAAGACTTTTTCCTTCTGATATAAGCTGTCATATCTTTTCGCTGATTTCATCATATGTAATTCCTCCAATAGGTCAACAGCGGAACGTTTGATTATTTTTTTATTAGATCATGGATAAATTTAGTAAACACATTAAGTGTAGTTAACTGTAATTGAGCGATAAAATTCGAATTGGTTCAACCCATTTTTTACTAGAAAGGTATCTCTTTCCAGAACAATTTGTCATCAATACTTTGCTTCAAATAAGGAAAACTGTCATCGTACTGAAAGGTTCAAATTCTGTTAAAATTTCGAGTATTGGTACTGTCCTGTCCATATAGTTGGAAAACTTAGAAAGCAGAACAGACAGAGATAATTCTTACATCACCTAACCCATCTATAGTAGAGTCAAAATCCTCGTCAGCCAACGACGTGAAAACGTTTTCTTTTATAGAGCGACTTCCGCAAATTCTGAACAACAGAGATCCTATTTTAAACGACATCATTCCAAGATATTCGAGAAATTCCTGTTACTCCATTGTCAAATTAATGACAAGCAGAAAACCTTTATGTAAATTTTGCAAATCTCAGCTTTGTGAGAGTTGAATGTATTCTCCATAGTTGAGGGTAGATCGATTGATATGCCGCCCCGATGTACACAAACCAATATGGGAAGCAACAGAAAAAGCGCAAACCCGAAGAAGGACAATTTCCCTTGTTGTTTTATACCTTATTACTGACAATACTGATTTATTATTATTAATATATCAATAATTACCGAAAGCACTGTCAAACAAGTCATTGATATTATGTCATAGATTGTGATGTGCAGCAGAATAAAAAATACACAAATAGTTTTCAAAACATACATCACGCACTCAGACAGTTAAAATATGCAGACGATTTGGTCACGATAGTTTGCCTTGGGATGCACTTTTTGCCTTCAAGGAATACCACGTGGCGCAAATTTAATTGATAACTTAAGTACTGGTACTTCAGAGTAAACCGTCTTTAATTTTAAAGCAGTTCAAATATTCGACATGACATAGGTACCGGTTGTCTCAAAAGATTGTTAAAACCTAAACCACAAAATCTCATTAAGTACATATCGTAGACTAAAGGGAGTTTTATTGCATCTAGATTTCTATTGGATTGGAAAGTAGAATTCAAAATTCAAACTAATTTATTCATTAACTATAATGCAAGTGCAATGAAATACAGCTAGCTGTATTCGCTGGAATAAGTCTCAAGAAAAGTCAGCAATGTTGGAGTCTGAGTTACGCACAGTCCAATGTAGACAGCTCTGTCCAGACCGGTGCCAACAATAGAAATCGGATTCCGCGGCACAGCTATTTTAATTTAAAAAAATTAAAATAGATTAAAATAGCTGTGCCGCGGAATCCGATTTCTATGGTGCCAACCCACTTACCGGAAATGATGTAACCACAGTGTATAGTACAACTGAATTATTATGGTCGCATTTTTTGAAAATACACACTATCTGGATTTTTGTATTAAAATTACTTTTAATATAGCGTATTGCCTCTAATAGAAGCCCAGGGCTTCTATTTAACTTTTACTTGATTAGGTAGGCTATTATTAGAGAGTAGGCTTTTATTTCATTATTTCAAAATGCATATTAGATGTACAGGTTAGGTGAAATCATCAGGCAATTATTGTAATGTTATTAAAGGATAAGTATGGTAAACTGATTCTATTATTGCAAAAAGCAAAAGTCTAAATCAGAGTCACACCATTCGGTATTATGTTCAGCAGCATGAATACTGCCATCCTCTCCATCGTCTTCGTCCGAACTGTCGCAGTAATGTTCATCCTCTTGATTTACTGGATTCTGACTGATAGCTTGTAGGTGATGTCTTGCGTTATGACGCGGATGGCCTTCTTTGAAACACTCGATTTGATCATCTTCAAAAATGAATTTAATAGATATAATTTGTAGGGGTATCACCATAAGGTTTAAATAATTGGCTTTCCGGTGAGTGGGTTACCTCTAAGTGACTTTCCGGTAGGGGGAGTAATCCTATATGGCAGGTGCATCGTATCATGCATGAAGCAAACTGCGCCAATAACTCCAACACGATCACGTAAATCAGGAAAGAAAAAAATCTTTAAACTTAATTCGATATTCATCACTTACAATATAACTCTGAAAGAAATAACGTCCGAAAAATGAGAAGAAAAGATAGCGGCCCAGACGGATACTTTGCCAGCGTTACTCCAATGCTGCTGCTGAAACTCATCAGAAAAAAGGATAAAATTAATCCAGCTCAACTGGGAGTAAGTGTGGGAAATGAATAAACTTATTGTCAAATGAGTTAACCAAGAGAATGAGATACTTACAGTTTCAGTTCAATTTTGCATATGCGGTGTACCGCATCATCGACACACTGTCTTGTCGATCATGGTATCCGGGAATCGGTTATTATTTTCAACAATAGCCCTTGTTAGAAATGTATATTACATAACATTTATTGTGTGCCATCGTCTAAAATGAAGAGATTATATATTGGGAAACTTGTTCAGTCAAATGATTAACAATATATAATTCAGTCAAAATTGTCTAAACTTAGAGCTAATCGCATTTGAATATTACCACGAAGATAAAAATGTGCTATTACAATATATGCGTGTGTAGTTACACAAACTGAACTCAGTTCTGGTTATGATGCCAATTATACAGGGTTTTCGAGTAAAACAATCCGACTATATTTTTCATATAAAATGCGCACGTTTGACTTTTTTATCTTGGATATAATGATGGATGGCGATAGAATGATTCCGTGGACTAGGGCTACAATGATTCGGATGTCGGTTCTGATTATTTGTCTATAATTTTCAGATGTATTCCCTGGCTCAGATACGGACTTCTATAGACAATCATTGCAGTCATTTACACAGTACGGACATTTTCTTCAAATGGGTTCGCAGGTGCCTACATACTGAATATACTGTCCATATGTCTATCTTCTGCACGCCTTTATGGATAAGATGAGATCATTAACACACTCCTTTCCTTTCTGCTATATTATTTCATAATAATATTTATATTCACATACAAATCACATTGACGGTCTACATATAGTATCTTGCATTAATTCAACAAGAACCAGCAATTCCGATGATTCATCTTCGTCTCCTGGAAATATGCATTTTATTATTTTCCTCCGTAAAACTGTATAGTAAATAAGACGATTGGTTCAAGGTTACACATAGTTTTATTCGCATTATCTTTTTGGATTCCTTTTAAATTTCGCCGGTTGGTTAGTAAAATAAAATGGCTGACTATTTATATCTGTATCATTTTCGAAGTCCAACATTCACGCACGGATGTGAATTGCTTAGCAGCGCTTTTGAATAGTTATCGATCCCAGCCAAACTGATAAATGTGTACTACGGAAAATATGTAAGTTTTCAGTGATCTTTTCTTCATGTTAAGTTTGATGTCACTTCTCAATAATTCTTTAAATTTCCAAAAGTCTCTTTTGCCTTTCTAATTCTTCTTCCTCGCATTTACCATCCTCGGTAATCCAGCTTCCAAGGTATTTATATCCAGTCACTTGTTCAAGTTCTTTACCATCAACTTTGATTTCACATTTTATATTTTTTATATTGCCATTATTTTTAATTTTTAGCGTTCATGTTTATTAAAAAATCTCTTAATTTTTCATTAAGTGCCTTAACCATTTGGTAAATACTATCTGCTATGACTACCGTACCGTCTGCAAATTTGATGTCAATATTTTGGCCATTGAATTTTAAACCATGTCTGTTACTCAGAGCTTCCTTGATTAAATAGTCAATATAAAGATTTAAGAGAACTGGTGATAAAATGCAGCCTTGTCTTATACCTCTTAGGAGGAAGACTCAGTAGCGCATTCTAATTCTCTACATAAGCTCAAGTCGAAAGATATACCGTGTTTCTTCTAATGGAGATCCAGGGGTTATATTTTTTTAATTTATAATACAGAAGTCAGTTTTAATTTTTTCTCATGCAGGGAAATTGTAGTAAGGCATACACAGTTTATATATAGTATTAATCAACATCTTCATCAACGTCATCAGTGCCACCATTGTCCACAACCAACATCCTCTTCATCAGTACCCTCGCTGGTGCTTGTTGTGGACACCAGTGACAGTCATTCTGCAAGGAGTGCTAGACCTTCGCGAAGCGGATGTCCCTTCCACGACACGTTAAATTAGATGTGTCTCCGAGTCGTCAATAGCATTGGTCAGCGCACACTGCTTCATATATAGATTCGCTGACCTGTTGAATGGAAATGGCAGCCCTGCAGAGCGCATCCATTTTGCCTTTAATTTAAAGCTTGAACCTCTCATGTTTCCCGCATTGGTGAATATGTGGAGGTTATCCATCATCCATTGTTGGTAGAACTCTTGAAATTTTGCGTTAGGTGATTTGTTCTTGTGCAGCCTCTAATAATCACAGCGCAGTGTGAATGCTCATTTTTCTTAGGACAGTCTTCGTTTCCTTGGAGATATGGCACCAGAAAGCATCCCAGACAATCAGTCACTTTTCAAACAACAACGTACCGGATATCTTGGGCAAATGACATTCTGTCAGCTCTTTCCGCAGTATGCAAACACCATGTCCTTCGTGGCATCAAGTTCTTTCATGTTCCGTTTCCGTGGAATTACCATAAAGGGTTTGCAGTTTTGACCGTCGCCATTTGCCGTCAGAATTACAGCCACCAGAATTTATAGTTCCTGCCTTAGCCATTGTATTTGCAGATAACCGTCGATTGTCTAGACGGAAAACTTACGGCATTTTGACTGAAGTTTGATAAAATGTTTACTCCTATTGGCTGTTTGGCGTAGCCTTACCATATCGGCCGCTTTTCTTTATACTCGTATCTTCACGGTCCTTCCCTCACCAAGGGTCATATTCGGTCAAAATCGTATTGTGTGTTGTAAGTGCTGGCTGTAACAAAGTGGCACTTTGATTGTGTTAAGAATAGCTTCTTTGCGATATTTGGACGCACATTCTAGGAAATTCACATGCCAGTAGTTTCATTAAAATCCATATCTGAGTGCCGCAGATCAACCCCTCGAGCGCGTGGTAAAGCCGACAATAAAACTGAAGAGGATGTCCGCCTTCTGGTGAATGGATTCTCCTTCATCAGGTTCAGTTTTGGCAAACAGGTGGTAATCTGCTCCTTTGTGATTACAGCCGACGACTTCCGGACATAACCTCGTTCGAGTGACTTTATCAAAGGTGTGACTCTAGGATACTTTGACATTTGTACCATATAAAACTTAGTACTGGGGGTTTGCAATCGAATCGAACTGCTGCATACTGTTTGGTCTCGCGCAGGTAATGAAATTCTGAATAAAATCAACTGTAGATAAATTGAAAACGTTGATGGTGAAATAAACACCAATATTTCACTTTTAAGATTTACAGAAATTAAAGCAGTTATTCTAAAAAATCTACATGCACTCATTTAAAAGTATTTTACAACACATGTTGTAAACTACAACTTTACGAATTTTGTGTAAATAACTACGGTATATTGATTTTCGAAAATTAGAACAGTGAATATACAACCGACGTGTAGTATTTCCATGTGTGTCGTGATTAACTTTATTTTTTTAAAGTAGCTTTTTGTCTCAAACATTTAGTATAAATGCATATTTCGTTGCTAAAGTGCTGAATCATAATTTATGGTTATCTATTGCAATTATATATTTTGTTTAAGAAAATCCAGTTAAAAATTAATAATCTTCAAAACAAGAGTTATATTCACATAGACAAAAAATGTTACAATATAGTGTATATTTGTAACAAATTACATTTCAAATTGTCCTCCATTTCGTGTTACACATTGTGTAAGGCGCTTGGGGAAGTCCCGCACGGCTTTCCTGATCATCATATCCAATGGAACGATTTGCTGTTCCACTTCAATCTGAATTCCGAGTGCATTTAAATTTAGATAAGTTCTACCAGACCGGTGATGTACTTTGGCACGAATCTAGGAACATAGCCAATAATCGTAAGGATGGTGACCTTCCTGGCCATTCACACGTATTTCAAAATGACATTCGTCACAGAATGTAATTTTTATGATAAATGCTGGGTTATCATTTGTCGTTTACCACTAAACTGAAGTAGTCGGTCACATGCATCGTCGCAACGATTCTGACAGGAGTGGGATTTGTAGCCATGATAGCTCTCCGCCTCTAAGATACGATTGTAATATGTGAACATCTTCGACAATTACTTTTGTATAGAGGCCATCTATTTTGGTAG
>JAUYWV010050341.1:0-16153 GCA_032274565.1 Nematoplana nigrocapitula
GTCACTGGTGTAGAGACCGTCACGGAGCGAGTGGTATTCGCGGAGGTCTTCCGGCATCTCATGGCGGTGCTTTGGAAAGCCCTCCTCGACCAAATCCAGAAGTCGATGCATCGCCGCGTCGCTTGCCCTAGCGGTCCTCACGCGGTCCCAGGTAACAGAGCGGATCGCGGTAATGGCAGCTGCAGTGACAGTTCCAGCATCGTCGATGGTGGCGTCGTCAGGGAGGACCATGCCGATGGGGGCGCCAGTAGAGCAATGAGACGCGATGTCAAGAACGCGGTGTAGCGAATAATGTTTTTGGTTAGTCTGATATTGATTTTGCTTGAATTGGAATCACGCTTTAGCGGCGTCAGAGTGAGCGGTTTTAGGTGTCAGCTCGTTGGTGATCGCTGGTTAGCTGTGATTATTTATACTGAGTCAGTGATGTATTCTCTGTACAATCCTGACGATCGCGCGCACACTCCAGCCGCACGACTCCACGACACGCAGTCAGCTGTATTTCTCTTTTTTGGTTGAATAAATGAATATTATACATATATTCTGTTTTACGCGGTCCTTTCACCCGGGCAGATATTTGACCTCGACCTTGAAGCGGAGAGTCTTCTCTTTGAGGTTGCGGAGGCGAGCGATCGGCATATCGACGAGGGGCCGGTCGCCGAGAGTATAACACAAGCGGTTGAAGGTCATTACATCCTAGCACAAAGAAGCGTGACTTCTTCTTTTTTTACCCCACAGTTACATGCATGGCTGCTCAACGCGACCAATCGCTCTCAAGAACAGCAGTATCTCTTGGGATCTTTTCTTGCAGAATATCAGGGGGAGTGGCTGAAACGCAAAAGTAGCGGACCCTGTCCGTCGTCAGCGACAGCCTGCGCCTCTCCCTCGACCGGGGCGTTCCGACATTCGGCACCGGACGTGAATCGGCTCCCCACCAAAGTAGTCTTCCATCACTGGGTACAGCAGAGTGGTGACCGACCAGTGCAGGCGCAGTACTTCTGAAGAAGCTAGAAACAGACCCCAGTGCGGGACCAGTCAGTGGACCATGGGCGGTCCGTCTCGAAGATCTGGACGCCTTTCGTGACTTTCTCGACGATGGTGCGCTTGTACATGTCGAACAAGGCCTGGTGACCTTCTGTCCATTCGAACTAACCCGGTTTCAGAAGTTCGCGGAACGGTAGCATGACATACGCCATAGCGAATGCGTAGGCGACGTGGTTGACGACAGAGAACCAGGCCCGTACGTCCGTCAGACTTTGGGGTGGGAAACTCGGCCATGCTCTGGAGGAAGGCGCGAGACGGCCGTCTAAGGGACAGGTGGTGGCAGCCATAATGGAACGGTCTTGATACTGATATTAGTGCTCAACTCAGTGCCCAACATAGATAGACACAAAGCACATTTATTGATCATTCATATATGCATAGAATGTTGGGCATTCTGAAAAGGAACAAACAAATGTCAGAACCTGGATTAACCAATGTGGTGTTGCTCAGATAATCTTGGAAGTACAGCCCAAAATACGATACGCATTGTCACGGGCATTCGTTGAGTTTAATTGTGAAAGATATCATCGCGCGTTGCAATATTATTTCGCTTGTACTTGCCACATCGAAAGAAATAATTAATATTATCAAGTATTCTCCTCAGGGAAAAAGCATGGTGTGCGAGATCAAGGAAAATATGTTGGCGAAGAAGACACTCCATCTATGGACTACAATGTCTCTCCAGCGCATAGAAGATAATTACAATGTACTACTGGAAGAATGGCACCTCTGGAAAAGGAGGTTGATTCCACTTAACATCTTTGATACGACAAACGTTGGAGACGAAGAGAAGTTTGATGCCTTTTACAAAACTGTACTGAAAGGCCAACCAGTTTCCCAGCTTGTCGCAGCCAAGAAAAACAGCTCCTAAAATATATGAAATCGGCAATAATGGGTTAATCGTCATTCCTATATCCCTATAAATCCCTCTACAGACGTATTTACTATGAGGCTTTCGACCTCGTAATTACTGCAATCAGGAGACGATTTGACCAAAAAGCTTCAGTCTTATGTAAGAATCGAGACCATAGAGTAATGGTATCATTACTCTATGCTCGAGACCATTCTGCTGATCAAGCGCTATTTTAAAAATGAGCATGGATAAAGAATTAGAATTTTTTGAGCAAAACTATATACTGCGGGATGTAAATTTTGTGCTGCTAAAATCTCAACTCCAAATTCTCAAAATCCTCTAAGAGTGCTCCGAAAAGCCAATTTGCTTCGACGATATCAATGGGGGGGGGGGGGGGTGTCTGCCCGCGCGTAACGCTATTTACAGGGAGATGTTTGCTCTTTCGTTACGGTGCGTAACAGGGGTGTGTGGGTGTCTTTGAAAACCCTGTTTTTTGCGTAACGTTATTTGTGAATGGCCCCTTAATATGTCTGACAATGATAAGATAAAATGTACGAATATGACTAAATCGCTGGTCCACTAATTTATTAGAAAGAAATGAGTTTGTTCATAGTATATCTGTCTTAATTTTCTTCAATGGTAGAATAGTATTTAAAACCAAATATTTTCTATACTGCTCGAACATCAAGACAAGAAAGCATTTCACAGCGAGGTCTAACATTTACATCGTACTTAAAAAAAGCGCTCAAAACAATAGTTTTTAAAAATGTTTTCCGAATTACACTTGTAGGTTTTCGAAAACATCTTAATGTAATAATAGGAATAAAAATGTCATTTTACTGTGACACTTTTTTAATTTTCGTTTATTTAATATGTTTTTTTGCTTGTTTGAAGCTTATATGTAAACTAAGATTTTGGCTCGTTATTCAGAAAGCTACCAAACGAACAGGAATATGATAAAGGCTATTTTAGTATTTAACAATCATGGGAAACCCCGCCTCACAAAATTTTACCAGTATCACGTGAGCATGATATGATGTTTTCTAAGAAATTATGTAATAATGTGTTAATCAAAATTTTTCGTTTCTGTTTTGGAAATATAACTCTAACGTAACGCAATTCTTAACGAAATTTTAAAAAAATTGCAGTGACGGCGCAGGTCATTGCCCTTGTCCTAAATTCCAATGACGTGCCATTCACCTTGTCTCATTTATTTGCAGGAAAAACATTTTCTTTTAGTATTTTGTGTAAAAATGCAGCATTGCAGGTACTATTTTCAACATAAATATAAAATAATCATTTATGATACTGACCTAGCATGTTATTAAAGTTCCATGGCAATGACCTGCATCATTTTCAGTGCTAGCGCCACTACTGGCTTCACATATATCAAATTATGTGCAGCAATGTAATTTATATATAATTTAAAATTATACAATTTAGCAATATTCTTAATCTTAGTTAATAACTTATTAATCAATTAAATTTTATTTTTTAATAATAAACTTTATAACTACTATAACATTATTACCTTACTTTACACATTTTCTTACTCAAATGAGCATAATAATGACCTATTTTATTTAATTGGAGTTTCATTTAGATGTGTCTTATTTAAAAGTACAATAGTCAATAGACAATACTAAAACATTTATTTTTTAATATTTTATAATATTTAATAATGTATTTCAAAATACTATTTAAAACCATGAACAAGTTTCCAAAATTATAATGAAATATTCATAAAATATTTTCATATTAATATTTTTAAATAATAATTTTTTTAATAATTTTTCATATAACTTCAAAAGAGATTATTTTATATTATTATTTTTATAATGAAGTATATTTTATCTAACAATATAACCTAAAAAATGACACTTACAATAAATATTCAAATTAAATTCTTTATTATTTCCATTGAAGCATTATATATATTTAATAAAACTAATCTATATATATAAAAGAGAAAATTTGTTTGTCTATCTGTCCCACTTCCCGAAATGAGCTTGGTATATCTGTGAGTCACACTTGATTGGCCCTATCCACTAGAGACATTGGCGTCTAAAAATAAATGATCATCAGTGAGATGTTGAAGCGAAACGACAGCATAGCATTTGGATCAATAAACTGACAGAGAGCAGCTAGCTATATTTCTTCAGTGGAGCTTTCATTCTGAGTCACTATAGGTATGTCATCTGGCAATAAAAAAATAATTATATCATGATGGATTAAGCTAAAATTTTCACACTAGCTTTACACTGTGGAGTTTTTGGCCATGTACTGTTTTGATCGGCTTAGCAGTTTGGGCTTGTGCCGGGTTCTTAGGGTTGGCCTATAGGAGAAGCCCTTTGGGGGCCTTTGGCCTCCCTCGACGACGTCCTGAGAGAGAGCACCGCGACGATTGTGGACTTTTTGAAGCGGGTGGGGCGGGTCGATCCCCCAATTGACACGCCCGGCCTGGTCAGGCCTAGGCCTGACAGGCGTGGTGTGAAGAAAGAAGAAGAAGAAGCCGTAGGTATTTTCTACAGTAGCCATTGTTTTCTACCTGTATAGCGCACAGGTATTATCAGACAAGAAGCTTTCATTTCCTCCTGGGCAATGCTGGATATGTCAGCTAGTATCCAAATAAAATTAAAATTTCTATCTAAAATATTTTATTTATTTAATATCTAATATATCTAAATTTACCTAAAGAAAATAAAAGCTTTATATCTTATATTTTTTATTGAACTTACTTTTGATATAGACTTAGTACTTATGCTATATATAGGTAAAAAACAATCATGTATCAAAATTCTATTTTTTAATATTAATCAATATGACAAAAGGTAAAAACAATAAATATAAAACAAATAAACTTAAAAAATAGATTAAGGAAATAGCTATCAAATTCTATTTTGTTATTAAAAATCGTATTTTGTAGTATATTATTATATAGCATTGTAGCAATTTCTTATTATAAAATTTAATTTTTTATTCTATAGTATATTGTTTTAACATTGGCTTCATTATAAAAAATAAATTAACAAATAAATCAATAAATTAATAATAAAAATGTAATATGACTAAATTATAATGACTTCTCTCTATCATAAGGCTTACTTTATTTCTTTAAATTTTTATTGAAATTGTATATACAGGTATAAAAGAGACATAATTTTAGTAGCCCCAAAAGGGCCTAAATAGGACTATTTTAATAAAGCATGTAACATCCATATGAATGAAATTTAATCAACATAGTGCATGTTATGCCCAGTCCTTCGAAAATATATATCCATACTTTTAACTCTCCGATTAATTGTCTAAAAAAAGATAGCTCACACACATTTTTTAAATGAATTTTTGCAAGCTCTCTGTTATCATAATTCGAAGATTTCTTTTTATATAATTATAATTTATGTATTCATTTATAATACAAATATATTTTCCCTTTAGTTTATATATTAGAAATATCTAATATTAATTAGCTAATATATTATATGTATGTTATAAAAAATATCATATTTATAAAATAATAAAAATATATAATAGATGACATGAAAATAATAGAATAGTTTAAACTTATTTTTATTTTATCATATATTTGACTTAATAAAATAAAAATATATCTTTATATATTATATTATATATATGAAATTAATTAATTATCAAATAAATTTACTTAATTCTTTGGTATTAATTTACCAAATAATAATATTATTATATTATAATAAGGAGTCCTAAATAATTATTTTTGACTTTTAAATAATATTTTCACTTATTCAGTATTATTCATCTAACTAATATATTTCATGTCTTTGAAAACTATTATTAGATTTTTCTTTATTTATAATTAAATAGTATGACAGAATAGTTTTAAACATTTTAAATTATTTTGATTTTGAAATGCATTATAAGTACTTATATCAATTATTTATATATATAATATGAATAATAATATAACTAAACTATGATATAATATAATTTAGTTTTTTATATTTATTAACGAAAGCTTTTTAATACTCTTTATAAAAGATCTTTAAGGTCAAGTCTAGAATTATAAGCTAGTGTAAATGAAAGTTAAAACAGTAATTATTTTATTTTATAGCTCTATTTATTTTAATAAATAATTTTTATATTAATTGCTTAATAAGCTTGATAAATGTTAAAATCTTATTTTTTGCAAAAGTGATTTATAATATCATTATCTTTATATGATATCTATACATAATCCATTTTTTATCTGTAAATAGCAAAATCATTAATACACTCAGTTAATTTGAAAATATAAATTTGGTACAGTTGTGACTATTTTTGATATCACAATTAATGTCATTTTTAGTTAATTTAGGGCTAATATAGTTTATTCTAACATTATTTCATTCAACCATTGGGAGCTAGTTGTACAGGGAGGTAATTCAACAGATATAGAGAGTGGTTTTTTGCTTCATAATGGCTATAAACGGGATTTATTTGTTGTAAAAGTTTCAATTTTGGATTTTTACATTCATTTTTTAAATATTTGTCACAATTATTCTTAGAGATTTTGTATTAATATGTATTAGGTTGATACATATTTTAGTTTATTCATCAGATAGTGTAGTTCTCTTGTAAATAAATCATTTGCCACAGTGCTAGTAACTTTCAAGTACCTCATTTGAAAAAGTTAGGTGTAAGACTTTTGAAATATTTGCCATTCCAATTTGTGATTTCTTCATCATCAGTGAATGTATAACCTTTGACATTGTTTGAAAGGGAACGGGAGAGGAAGAGGTGGATATCTGAAGGGCGAGGTCAGGATAATATGTAGGGTAAAGTAGGATGTCCCACTGAAGATTCTGAATTGTTTCTTTGATTATATGGGCAAATGGGGCCGAGCATTGTCATGATGAAGAATAACGTCTTTCTGGCTGATGGACCATTTTCTGTGGACTGCTTCTTTAAGACACACATATCTGTTTAAAAGCTCATAATGTCCCACGATAATGAAAGTATAACTTTGCAGTCTTGTTCACTGTCTGTTCTTTTTAAACTAATTTTCATCTACCGACTTCTATCAATTCCGAGTAGTCTCAGTAAGAATCGATTATAAGACGAACTCTCATGATCACAGCAGTGAATAAGATATATATATATATATATACAGCTGCAGAGCGATATAGTGATCAAAACTGCACGAACTTATACATCACGCTAATATATTATTATGTAATTTGTAATCTGTGTACTTTTTGTTTCAGCCTGAGGATCTCCAGCAGCAGATAATTCGGGAAACATTTCAGCTAGTTTCTAAGAGAGATGAAGATGTGTGCAACTTCTTGGAAGGTGGCTCGTAAGTTGGCGAACTTTTCATTTGTGTCTACAATATTATCATAGGAATAATGAATGACAGTAAGTAGCATTGCTGCAGAATTTATGAAGCATTTTCATATTGCGAACATTTATGTAGATCGTTTGATTTTGTGGTTATATGATGCAAAAAAATATCTGAACTTGGAGTGAAAAAGCTATCAATAACGACAATCTTATTTTTCCGAGTGACAGTCTTATCAGTAGTTTTATTTCCAGTGAGATAGCTGCATGGCATGTTAAGGTCAGATTCATTAATATAAATAGCCCAACTCTAAACAACCACCAGGAGGAAGATAACATCGATTTTGATAACATGTCGTCAGAGTGTGTATCTGTTGTCAATAGTTGCTGAACAGATTTATCTCGCGTGTACTTCCCCTCTGCTTCATTTGAGTGTAATTGCTGAGAGAATTTCCACTTCAGTTGTTCTGGTCTGTTTAGATGTGAAATGAGTTATCCTCCTTTTTTCCTGATGCAACGGGGTTCTTATTACTTCACATTTTTTAACCGAATTGAAGAGCACTTTTCATGTGCATATTAAGGCCAGACAGTGAGTGAATGAATATGGGACGAAAACAAAAAAGATAGACAGTGTACTAAAGCGAAACAGGGTGGTGGATTGATCTCCCAAACCATCGTTAGTTAACAATTTCTAATATCATTGAAAGTATATAAACATAGATGAGAGATTAAGTGTTTTGGTAGGTGCACGGTGGTTATGAAGTTGGTGACAGTCTAATAATTGGATGAATTTTTTTGAGATTGGCAGGCTGGCTCGTTGGATTAGCAACATAGCAGTGTTTGTGTGCGCACACTCGCTCTCCGCGCTACGCAGTTTTTTATGCAACTAACTGCCTCGCGCGCATGCGGAGCGATGCTACGTGACGTCGTAATTGCTGTAATTAGCACTAATTTATAATTTTACCGGCGGAATAAACATTCTACTTGCGAGTACTATATATAGTATATAATATGAGATATTTCCAGAACTTTGTAATTAGCAGCATTTTAATCCCCAAATGTGTGTCAAAACATAGCACATATTGTGCATAGCCATTCAAAGGGTGCGTACGAAAAGTTTCTGCTCTCTCCGATTGATAGTTTAGGAGGAGATCGCGAACACAATTTTTCCAAGCTCTCCATGGTTCACACTCCGAGGATTTCTGTTTGCATTTGGATTACCTCTCCTCGCCTAACCTCCCTGTCTAATTGTCATTCCATTGTGCATAGGTCGCGCAGCAGACTCTACGTAGCTCTGCTCTCCCGCCTCTCGCACCATTACTGAACTGTAGAGAGTACGTGGAAGAGCATCAACCGAAGTTTGAATCGGTGTTGATTGTGGCAGAGCTTTGCATCTTTGCACTATTGCATTATTTTAATTCAGATACCGTCACTTTGGATTTCTGCGTCATCGATCTGGCTAAGAACTGTGCGGTGGTATTTAGTTACTCGTACTCGCGGTTCAACTGCTGGCGTGTTTCACTTCCTCTTTGGAATGAAACAACATTTATACTGTCAGTGTAAACATTATCGAGCTCTGGTTGATGAAAGACTCGGCTTTGAGAAGGTTCAGAGAGCTTCAAAAGTCCTCTATTTGTGACATACATAAGTTCTGTAGTCGCATTACAGTATGTTTTTTTCTGAGATTTTTTATTTATTTAAATTAATATAGCACGTTATACCTGGGTAGCATGGTAACGGTAGTTACAAAATCGGTCCATGAAATTAAACGGCGAATCGGTATCGCTACAAGAAGGTACTATCGTCGGTCACTAATCTTCTATGCCTGGTCCACTCTTCTGTATGACTGTGCGAGTTGTACCATCAGCAAGTTGATGGAGTCTCAGAGATCCCGTGGTTAGACAAGGCTTTTAACAAGAAGGTGCTATGCCGTTCTGGTACACGTCGAGAATTGATGTAGAAATGGTTTCCAACTAGGAGTTGCTACGTCGTGCTGGTACACGTCGACAGCAGATAGACAAGATTGCCAACATGGAGGTGCTACGTGCTGGTACACGTCGACAGCTGATAAACAAGGTTTCCAACAAGGAGGTGCTACGCTGTTTCGGTACACGTCGACAGCTGATAGACAAGGTTTTCTAACAAGGAGGTGTTACGCCCTGCTGGTACGTGTCGACAGCTAATAGACAAGGTTTCCAACAAGGTGCTACACCGTGCTGGTATGCGTCGACAAATCCTGGTTGTGTCACTGAATTAATTTCAGCACCGCTTCCCTGACAGTGGCCGTGGTTTGGTGCGTAAAGCACTAAAATATCATTGGTGTGGTTGAATGGCCCCTCCACTAAAGCACTGTCTGCCCGAGGGTAAACCGTCTCCACGTGGTGCCCTCAGATTGAAATAGCGAAATGGCTGGCAACTCCCCGGTGCTCGCAAGAGTCGTGATCCAGTGAGTGAGTGTATAAAAACTGTGGTCAACTCCCATCCTCTGGAAGGAGCCGGGTAAACAAAAAAAGTCGGGGCGTTTCTTGCGGCGATGTCTGGCCAGACACCCAGATAGAGCTAGTCACGGATGATAATACCCAAGAACCTGTTTCATAAGCGGCTGAATTTAGCAGTGAACCCCACGCGAAATTACCAAAGAAAAATAATAAGACAAGAATTTAGTCTGTGACGACATTTTTGTTAATGACTTTAAGAGCTCGTAAATGGCTTAGGAGCAGCTCCTCAATTTAGCTGTCACTGCTAAATTCTAAGTACCACGCCCTCTTCTGAAATGTGCGAGGCAACTGCGCAAACAGGCCGCCACTAGCTGGTAATATTGTCTCTACTCTACCCCGAGCGCATCCCACAAGCAATGCCTCTCGAACGATCTATTGTTATCTCATATTTTACACCTGCTGCCATGCACAGACTTCCTCGTCCAGCTATTTAGCAGCTTCTAACTCCTAGGTTTAAATGAAACAGGTCCCAGGTGTCATCATAGGCTACGTTGAAGGAGTGGTTTACAGGATCAACGTCGGGAAAATGTTTAGCGAGAAACGGGGTGATCATGTTGAGTGACTGACTGTTCTTCTTGTTCTTTCGTATTAATCAAGGCATTTTTTACGGAAGAATACACACTTCTCCTGGGATCACCCTCATATATGTATACAGAACCATGACCTTGAATGGTAGGAGACTTCAACTAATCGGAAAGATCAACAGCATATTTGGGAATTTCGACATTCCGATTAGGTGCTATTTTGAGGTTATGAAGTTATCCTGATTCCCCAAAAGCTTCTCTTTATTTAATGCGTTCATTCCTAACCGATTGTTCAGTCGTCCACTATATATGCTCATTTTATATAATTGGATTAAGATCCATCTGGGCAGACTCAAATTACGCAGATTAAACCTCAAACTTCTTAACTCACATATCTTCAAAGGTCTCCAGGGCTCTTGACGGGGAGAAGGCGTCGATCAAGCAGACAATCTGAAAGGCAATAGATACAGTAGTCACTGGAGCATAAGAATATCTCATCTTTCTTTAATCACTATTTGGTTAGATGCGACAGATCACAGTGTGTTTAGATATTTTTTTACAACGATTCATGTTTGATGTACGCTCGAATGTTGTGACAAAAATGGTTATCTCAAGGCAATGGAAACAAAAAAAGAAAAACTTCAGAGAACACTTAACCCTTATCTACGGGAAATGGGGTCAATTTGACCCCAGGTATGTTTAAAAAATAAAAAAGTATCAAAGACATGAGTAATAAATAAATGCTCCTCCATGTTTACAAGAGGTATTATAAGCTATGAAAATAGGTGTCACTTGCATATATTTCACTAATGGATTGACAATGAAATCAAAATCAAGATTTAGTGGAGTCAACTGACCACTTTCCGGTAGGAATGTAGTAAAAATGTTAAAACCTAAAAACAGATTTAAAAACATGTTGGTAAGTTGAAAATGCTTATAAATTGAAATATATTAACAACTGTTACAACTCAACCAAAGGAACTGTTGACAGTAACGACCAATCTATTGGACATTATTCTGTTCGAGATGGACCATGCGCACATTTCATTTCATCATTGATGATGCAGCTGCCCTCAACGCTTACCATTTGTTCCTTGCCATTCACGACGATGCACACCTTAGACAGACACCGGGGTCTCAGAAAACACAATGGCGTCGTGCTTTTCTACAGCTTCTGGCAAAACAGTTGATGGCTACCGAAATGCGCAGACGTCATAAGACAAGACATTTGGGGAAGCAGGATGGCGAGAGTGCCAACAAAATCTCCGCAACAGCTTCAGGATCTGTGGGTTTGATACTGACGGCCCCGTTGCTGCCAATGCCGGAAGAAATGCCCCAACGAGACAACGATGCACACTATGTGAACGAGGCAAGGATCGTAAAGTGTTCCCAATGCTTCCAACCAACCTGCATTGATCATGGATCTCTAATTTGTGATCGTCATACATAACCGACTGATACAATTGATGTAGGTGTGTATTTGTGAACTTTTAATATGTATGCATTTATATGAATTGATAAACACTGACTTTGTAGGCATAAACAGTAATCACTAATCATACTTGTCCAACTTTCATAACAATATATTAATTTGGATCAATAAAATATATATTTTACTTTGGGGTCAAATTGACCCCATTTCCGGTAGTAACGCAGTAAAAATCCTTTCCGGTAGATAAGGGTTAAATGACATGTAGTAAGAATACCGAGGCACCAGAGTAGGAAAGAGTTCTAGTTAAGTTAGGTTGCCACTCTGATAGCTGAGTTGCCTCACAATGGGCACTGTCCAGGATCGAAAAACAATCTCTAAAGTTATCCACATGCAAGATGCACAATCCATAATCTGTGTACGCAATAAACATATCTCTGTCAGTGTTGAGCGTTATTTATTACAATTCGTAGAGCCAGTGATAATTAGGCGAAAAAAATCAATAGAATCTTACAGGATTTTTACAAGATTGAAGCAGTTGTAATTGAATTCATTTTAAAATAAATCAAATAAAGGGGAAGCATTTTCAAGAAATATTGTACAAGTTATTTTTTATATAATTTTAGCCAAGTTCTATTAACCAAATAATATATACAGCATCTTGTCCAGACAGTGGGCGAATAGGAAATAAAATTAAAATACAGATTACAAAAAATAAGAAACTAAGATGTCAAAAAAGCGGACAGACAGCCATAATTTCCATCTGAAGGCTAAATTTATACAGTTCCCGCAAATTTTCAACCAAACTTCAATTTGTGTTTTTTTTATATTTTAAAAGCCAAACAGAGACGCTGGCAGTGTTGCTTGGAGTCGAGGCGACAGATAGAAAAGGCAGTCTCTGCTGGCTGCTGGGGAACATTAGTGGAGGAGGATTGCCTAAATCCTCAATAAGCGTCCTTGAAATAAATGCAGGATCTCTAAATTTGACTTCACTCTCTGTCTTACTTCATGTCTGAAAATAAAGCAAGCTCCACGACACATTTCGGGTAAAAACGTGAATATTTTCCCCGGCTTTTCCTTACTATAAGCACAAGAACTTTTCCATACAAGTTAATATACGGGCCACGTCATAAATAGTCAACACCAGTAAAGACCCTTCCACTTCTGCTCCTCCTTATTTTTGCATTCCCTATTTGGGCTCTCATTCTAAAAATCTAGCCCATAAACTAAAGAACTTAATTACCAATTCATCAAAGGAGGTGAGATTTGCATTCTGGACAACGAAGACTGGTTCTGATTTCTCCAACAAGGACAGAACTCACAAACTCCTGGCATCCAATGTTGTCTACAAATTTACCTGCTCGAGCGTGACCTACATAGGTCGCCCGAAAAGACACTTGGGTGTAAGGATGAAGGAGCACGAATGATCGGGACTAGTGCCCAATCACCTACGAACTTGTGATTTGTGTCAAACTTCTATTGTGGAACGTTTCAGTGTTTTATACGGTGCAAGTGATGAGTAGCAATTGAATATTTTGGAAGCCCTGTTAATTAAAAGTAATAACCCTACTCTAAATACTGACTTATTCAACGAGAGTGCATATATAAAGTTTTCCCTTAATCTTTCATTTTTGTTTAAATCTCGTTTCTGTGTAAGTTACTGCCTTTTTCAAAAAATATTTGTACATCTTTCACACGATATTGCTTGATAATGGTTATTTGTTAAACGGAAACATGTCGCGAAATTAATACACGTATGTTCCTAAAATTGTTTGGGGGTTTTCTCTTTCTTTTTCGCATTAGTGTTTTTAATAGTTTTATTTTAAGGTGCCAAATTTATGGTACATGTAACCGTATTTGCACATTTAATGTTTTTTATGTATAGAACTCTCACTAAAAAATAATTTCATTATTATGAATTATTACGAATTAATAGTTCTCAACGAAGTGAATGACATGTCGAAGGGAGAAGACTCTCATTACATTTACCAAATTATATTTTGGCGTTAAAAAATCTGATGGCACATTCTATACCCGCCAGAATCGTACGTCTCTCTTTATTTTCACTATGAACAAGAATTGTCCTGGGATTTATTCAAGGATGCAGAATTTCGAGAAGATAAAAATGCTATGGACGCAGCCATTACTTTCTTGTTGCATCTACGTAGTATGCCGCAACTTTATACCCATAATTTTTTGTGGTTGTTATGTACGTTGCATGAAACAGTGCATTCCTGCAGGGAGAGTGCATTGTGCAGATTTTCAATATACTCTACAGTAAATGTAATTCAAATTCCTGGCCAGTGATCTGCATTTACATAATCAGAGAATGCATCTTATGAAATGAATTACTCAGTCTCTAGAATACACCTTATCTCCATTCTCCAAGGACTTTTCGGCGGTTTTAAGTTAGATTGGGAGCCATGAATAAAATATGTGGATGTTGCTCGTAAATTTAATGAGTTTCCTTTTTGTTCATCTTTTCATTTTATCTTTCGATTACATAATATAGTATTGTAGGTTATATATTTTACTACATCAGTCAGTCAACAACTCCAGCTCACATTCTCATGGTCCATGTGCTTGAGCATGAGGAGTTCCCGGTAGGTTCGCTTGCCGTACTCGGACGAATGGAAGGGTCTGGCCAACTTCTTGATTGCCACTTGTCGCTGAAGTTTGGCGTCATTGGCAGAGCTGTCGGGCGGGAAGGAGAGAGCAACAAGTCTTATCTATTATATCCCGACTGCTCGTGTTCATTTAAAAAAATCAAAAGAAGAATTCTTTCGTTTCCGTATATGGGTACAGATGAATGTGGATCCCAGAGAATTTATTCATGCGGATAGAGAGGATGCCACTTATTTCCCTCGCTTATGGTCAATCAAAGTCAACGTTTGAGATTGCCTTCTAAGCAGAAGATTGCGGGTTCGAGACCACTAGTTGCTCCAGGTGCGCTTTAGAAAATTTGCGCCCCCACAGAAGGCCAAGAGTTGACTGCGCGGAACACAGTTTAACTGCGCAGTGCTAAAAACGTTTAAAAGTCGGTAGCGCGCGCAAAATATAAGGCAAATTGATAGCACGGCGGAGCTAAAAATTGTTTAAAAATCGGTGCCGCGAACAAAATAGAAGGCAATTTAACTGCGCAGCGCTAAAAATTGTTTAAAAATTGTTGGCGCGAGCAAAATAGAACACAATTTAACTGCGATAAAAAATATTTAAAAATCGGTGGTGCGTATAAAATATGCCACAATTTAACTGCGCAGTGCTAAAAATTGTTTTAAAATCGATGGCGCAAACAAAATAGAAGGCAATTTAACAGCGCAGCGCTAAAAATTGTTTAAAAATTGGTGACGCGAACAAAATATGCCACAATTTAACTGTGATAAAAATTATTTTAAAATCGGTGGTTCGCATAAAATATGCCACAATTTAACTGTACAGTGCTAAAAATTGTTTGAAATCGGTGGCGCGCGCAAAATATGCCACAATTTAACTGCGCTATTTTTTTTTAAATCGGTGGCGCGCGCAACATAGAACGCAAGTCTGCTGCGCGGCGCCCGGGACAAATCAGAAACCATTCTAATTGACCCCCCGCAAGTTATTATCTATTTAGAAATCAATTATATATTTTCAGATAATTTCAGATAATTAGTATATTTTATTCGGTATTTTTTAAAATCTTAGGCTATCAATTCGGATGAAATTTTCATATAATATTACCCTACTCATAGTAGTATAGTATAGCATGGACGTAGCACAATGGTTTCAGCTGAAACTAGGTAAACTCATAATTCAAGCAGCGTGGTCTGCCTGTCACTATATATAAGAAGGACGAAGAGACGCATAATTGGACTAACCGGTCCTGAAGCTTAACACAAAATTCATAATTTGTTTTCGTTATTTTTCAAAGCAAAACACATGAATGCATCTACATGTATAAAATGATACATTCTAATGAGCATCATGATTTTGATCAATAGCAGATTAACAACAGTCTACTCTGTAATCAGGGAGATCCTGATACGATGCAAGATTTTTTTGCGTCTATAAAATCTCCTAGTACAGGGTGGCCACACTAACCGACAAGAATTAATGTGACGGTGTCACATGTTGATCTAGCCACCAACTCGCCCGATCAGTAATTGGAATCATTGGAAAGACAATCATGCTGTTTTATGACACTTTTGTTCATACACAGACCAACAGAAACATCTACACATGTAGATCAGAGTTAAACTATAAGCCCAAAAAATTAATGTAGATGTACCGCGTGTCCCATAAATAAGCACAGATAAGTCGCGAACGCCACTGCGAAACCCTTGCACAGCGCACTGCTCGTCATCAAACAAACGCTATCTATGGAAGTCCCGGGTTCCGGTTTTAGTGTCTTTATTCAGGGTGTCCACTGTTCAAGCCCCAAAAAATTCGAGGAGTCGGTCAAAAATTCGAGGAGTGTTAATCCTATTCAGTTATCCTTTATATTCATGCAAAAATAGCGATTTATGCATAATAGTAT
>JAUYWV010050452.1:0-16151 GCA_032274565.1 Nematoplana nigrocapitula
ATCAACAGCAGGGGCCGATCTAGGGGGGGGGGGGAGCAGGTAGCAACGTTACCATTGACTAATCGAAATAACTTAGTAGAAGTAGCGAAGAGGCATATCTGGATCACCTTGGCTTACCCCATATGCAGCCCTACCAACACAATATACATAACACCCGTTCGTAACGATAGTCATGCATTCGCTTTGGGGCAAAACTGAAAATACCCCTTGAAATACTATATTAATGATTTATAGTAATTGCTTTACGACTATGGAGAGTTATGAGGTACTACCGTCATTGAGAATTGCAACACTCTCCTCCAAATCTCCTTATGCGATTGATATCGACTCCGTTGAACAAAAGCTATACAAGATATTTGCTAAATGGCCTTCACTGAATGATACGTGGAAGAGTACATACTGTATATAAAGTGGTAATTAGGTTGCCAAATTTATAACTTGCTCAATCATGGATGTGAAAAAATGATTTGTACCACGACTATATACAGTATATAGACAGTTACGAGACACGACCTATGCGTTGCAAAAGTTGCTCACGCGTTGTCATCCTAATTGTGAAAGGCAGATTGTGAGTCCAACTGCGCAAGGACAGTCTGATGATGATGAAGCATAATTGTGGTCAGTGCGGCTGCAACTTTAATGACAAACCCGCACTTACAGTTTGTCTCACTGCAAACACTGCTTCCCAGTGGGAATTGCCAATCTCGATGATTACTGGGTTCAGTGCGTTTATCGCTTCTGTCCTATATCGTCTCTGCGAGGCATTATATTCGATTCGAACCAGTGATTATTCCACGGTAAATCCAACGGCAACTCCTGTATCAAGTCATTGGACTCTTCTTGCTTTCTGTGATCTGGTTTCTCTCCTCGTATCTTGCTTGAACTTGAGTTAATGGCGACCATTGCCTTGTTTCCAGTGATGGCACTGGTGGCACGCCTTCAAGCCCTCTCTGGGATCTCCGATCACTCCCAATCTTTCTTTACTCTTCTGTCTCAGATACCTCCACTTCTCGTTCGCTGCAGTCTCGTTTTTCCTCCGACTCTGGTGCACCCAGTGATTGTTCACACCGCTCCTCTAATCTCTATCACTATATAGTTTCTCATGCTGATGCGGTGTCAAAATTCGAACATACAAAGTAAAATTCCTTTATCCTTTCAGCAAATAACAACAAAAGCAAAGCCGCTATGGGTACCATCCATGAAGGCAAAATAACTTTTTTGTATAGTACAAACAAAATAAGCTTTTCGCTCCTGTCGTCGTCATCACTACAAAATCTGGCAACTAATACCTAGTCCGTTCTACTGAATATTTGAACTTGGCCTATTTGTATTTTCTTGAAACGTTTTTAAGTTTTAGATCAATTTAGTAAATTACGTGGTCTGGATTAATTTATTCTTAGACTGTGCATAATGGATAGTATTTCAGATGTAGCATTATAAAGTGTTTTAATTATGGAGATTCCTGAATGTGGCCAAGTATAGTTAGGCCATTTTACACAATACAATTCTAATTATTTACAGATCTTCAAAGAATTATTTTCCGGCGGGGAAGACATGTTTTCTCCAAACAGAGAATTGTGTCATCTGCGAGCCTACTGTGATAGTCTCAGAGGAGAGCACTTGTGTCACGAGAGACACGAACACTGTAAGCAGTTGCACTGTTTTTTCATTCACATCCTCAATATACAACTGCCTACAATTGCAATAATAATTTCATTTTTTATTATATCATTAACATTTAGTCTAATTTGTTAACATGAAATTGCGAAAACCTGCCCGAGTTGTGGCTTTACAAAGACACATTTTCATTATCTAAAGCAGAGTTTCTTAACCGTGGAAAAATTCCCCCTTGGTGCGAATATTGGGCATTTCAGGGTGAAAATGTTTGTACTGATATCAAAAACAATTATGCTATGCAGTATAATAGGTTTATTATAAGTCATTCTATAATAAATCTATGAACCATGGGACTACAACCCAACCTCAAAAGTGATATTGTTGAGCACTTGCACGTACTGCATCGAGGAAAATTCCGGACAATACTTTTCGGACATGTACAGCAATGATTCATTGTTCAAATTGACAAGAAAACCTTACCAACGCCAAGCAGATGAAGTTCCTAGAGAAGGTGAAAAGGAGTTCCTGGAACTGATCAATGGCAATGCGCGAAGGACTCATTCGGTAGCTTGGACCAGGGGGACATTCTGGCTGAAATGAAGCAATGTTTCCTCTCTTGAGTGGAGATGCCTTGAAGCTCTTGTTACCCTTCTCAACGACACACCTGTGTGAAACAGAGTTTTCTTCAGCCGGCGCCATCAGACCATGTCTTGAAACAAAATGGAATTGGAACATGACGTACGGGGTTCGCTTTCCACAATTCAGCCCGCGCGCATTGCCACATTTGCAAGGGCGAAGCAAGTGCAGAGATCTCATTAATTTTTTTTTTATGACTACGATTTGATTTACATTTTACAATATTACCTGTTTACAATATTACAAATTGATTAAAAAAAATAGATTTGACGGCCAATAAGTAAGAATTTAGGCTATAAACATTAATAAACTATGATCTCAAGTAATACCAAGTGGTCAGTACGCTACAGGACAAAATTTAAATATCGCGTATTGTTTCCACAATAATTGTATTTCAGAGAAGTAGTGCCTCGGGAAAGCTGAGCATTGTAAATCAAATATATTTTTTATTTAGGTACTTTTCAATCGCATTGACAAATAATTTCGTTCTCCACGTTAAACAACCTTGACTAATCCAATTTTCACATTTGCCATTAGACAACCCTGTTGATACGTTCGACTATAGGCCCGAAATTGTTATTTGGTTCAACATGCGCGGGTATTATCCGATCAAACGCGCAGGCACATTATTCTGTGTTCGGCACTCCATACCTCATCTTCTCATTTTTTAAATTTACTGCCTTCAAAAGTTCCTGCATTCCGGTATTCGTGTTTAGCCAGACATTTAAATTGTGTTGATTGCTAATAAAAGTGCTCCTATAATCAATAATTTGACACTTACTGTAGTAAGGTCAAGTTTTGTGCGTTCTACCGACAGTTTGTTATCCCAAGTTAGGAGACATTAGAGAGAAGAAGAAGTGAGGTGTCGCAATTTGAAATTGTTGACAATCTAGGCGTATCCAACATCTTGATCGAGAGCACAATACGAGAACCATGTTAGAACAGATAAGTGTAACATTTTCTATAGATGATTCCTCTTGGCCGATGCTCACTGGTGGACCGTCCACAGTCGCTCAGTATACTCATGCTTTGACGAATAGTTTCATTAGCGTTTAACACGATTTTGCAAGTGATTTCAACAGCTGGAGCAGCTATCGCATACTGCTTCTTCGGGAAATGTATATATTTTTTTAATTTAACTTCAACTTTTCTCTGCAATGTCTCCTAACTTGGGCTAACAAATTGTCGGTATTTAGTCAGAAAAGTCTAAACTTATTAGGTATCAAATTATTGGCGATTCTATCTATATCTATGTACCATGTCCTTCTAAGACGTAGGTGACCATGCGGTCTTCCACAAATCTCTATCCTTACAGGTTTACAACACATTTCGTACACCCAAGCTTTCCTTCCTTTCTCTGGTACTTGAACCTGCATCCATTTTTTCTATATATGTTAGACGAGGTCCAGCAATCATGTCTGTTTTTATAGTTTTTCTAATCCCTCTTTCCTCATAACATGGGCCAGGAATTCGAGCTGCCTTTTTCTTATCAATTTGATCAACTTTCTTTCTTCTCCTGCTCTATTTACAACTTTTTTATTTTTAATGTGGTCTACCCAGGATATTATGAGCATTCTTCGCAAAATCCATATTTCAATGGCTCCAAGCCGGCTTTTCATCTGTGATGATCTCCTCCAGAATTCACTTCTATACGTTAGAATGAAGTAGACATAACAGCGTAGAAATATTTTCCTTGTTCCAAACGCTAACTTCTTATCTCTCAATACTCTCTCTAACTTATGAAATGACTGCTTTGGCATGCTCATCCTTCTCTTGATTTCCGAGTCACATTTGCTATCTTCAGTGATCAAGCTTCGTAGGTAGTTAAAAGATTTCACTTGTTTTAATGTTGATTTCATCAACTTTTAGATGACACTGATACCTTTGCTTGCTTATCACTATATACATTATGTTTTTTTGCATTTGATAGTAAGGCCATTCCTCTTACTCTCTTCCACTATATGCTTTGTCTAGAAGGCGCAGTAGCTTTTCTCCAGACTGAGCTATTAGTTATCATCTGCGTAACGTAAGTTGTTGAACTTGTGTCCTCCAATGATAACCCCCTCCAAGCCCTCCAGTTCCCTCAGGATCATTTCGCTATAGATGTTAAATATGTAGATCTGGGTAAAACACATCCATGTCAGAATCTTGATGAAATTGTTGTTTTTTGCATTTCCAATGCGGATACATGATGTCTGTTCCCAGTACAAATTTCTGGCATTGTTCTGAGCATAAAGATTGCATTTGTCTTGCACAAAACCACATTGTTCCCTCCCGATCTCCGGCATGATTCTACTTCTTGCTCTTAACATTATCACTCTAAGTATCTCTTTGATTATATGGCTCATTAGGCTGATGGTTCTGTGAAGCTCACATTCTATAGCTCCTGGTTTCTTATGAAGCATTGTCATCTCTACTACTAATTCAATGACAGCTGATGGCATCACATCCTTTGGCGCGCTGTGCGCTGTACGTTGAACTACGGCACCCATTGTGTCGGTCTTAGTCATGCATGCAGACCTGAGACGGTGTTGCAGCGTTTCATGTGCTCAGGTGGTCAGTCTTCCTGTGGAGAAACTCGCTGACCACTTCATCTGACAGCCTCCTATAAGTTCCTCCTCTCCATGATCGACGCCGCCGAAACTATTAACAATCGTTTCCTTCATATTCTGCAGCTCCTACTCATATGGATGACGATATCCAGGTTAGATGGAAAATTACAATCTCCGTCACTGATGTTGAGAGAGAGAGAGAGAGAGCTGGATAAGCTCAACCCAGCTAATGCTCCTGGCCACGATGGGTTACCAACGATTCTTTATAAATCGGCATTTCGACTACTTGTTGGACCGCTTTGTCGCATCTTCAATCTCTCCATACTGGAGAAAAAGTTCCAGTTTTTAGAAGGCATGGTGGAAGGGAAAGGGGACAGGTCGGCAGGACACACGAGATCCTCAGGGGAGCTACCTGCTTGGGTTCTAGAAGGCATGATAGAAGGGAAACGGGACAGAGATTGGCTAAGAAAAGCTTGCGGAGATGATATTAAGAAATACAGCGGAAGTAAAAGCATCGAGATTGCAAAAAGGAAAGCTGAGAACAGGCACTATTCGCGTGTTATTGTTGCCAATCTTCTAATAGAAGACGGTACCTAATGATGATGATGATTGTATTTGTAATAGTTAATGCATGACAGACGGTTGGTTACCGTGAATTAATCTACTGAACTCCGAGTTTATCATTAATGACTGACTTTCAACATCGCGATCCTATACAATTATCTATAAGTATGAATATCAAGAGGCCCTAAAATAAATATAAAATGCGCTATATTTATATCAATTTGATGCGTAGAATGGCACCTGAAATGATCAAATAGGCGGGTGCATTCGATATTTCAGAATGCTTTCGATATATATTTTGAGACATGCGGATTTTCTACTTTATTTACGTGTTGATTTAACAACATATAGTATAGCACAATATTAAAAAATAAAACCATAGTTTAGAAAATGATTTAAATATATAGATTTTCATTCCTGGCTGCTTTATTTTGTATAAGAAAGTTGGTTAACTCAAAAGGTGTTTTACCTTTTTAAAGGACGTTTTTCAATTAAAATTGAATTCATATTTTGCAAACAGTTAAACATGATCTATAAAATTATTTTTTTCATTACAAAACGATATTTTTCGGTTACATTATTATTTTAACATGCTCAAGTTGTTTTAAGGTCTATTCACAAAGTGTCATACAATGAAATGGAGACATGCTTTTGCTCGTAACTTTATATTTTCAAAGCTCCGAATATTAGCATTACTTTTCTAATTGTATAAACCGAAATAACAACATTTTCTTTTTTTCTTCAGTGGAAGCATTATGGCCGGATTTCCTACGAAACGACGCAAACTTCAAAATAGCACATTCTCATGTGCAAAGGTTCGGCATCACAGAACCAGATAAAGTAATCAGGCAACTAAGGAAAATGAAAGCATATCAAGAAGATGATATTTCAGAGGAAGAAGACGAGGCGGAGTCTATACCCGAAAGCAATAATGAAGAAAGATCCAGTGAGAGCTCCGAAAAACAATGCGAAAAACGTCATTCGAATGAAAGACTAAAAGTATCGCACAGTTCTCGATTGGAGAGCAAAGGCAACAGTTGTATACAAGACCAAGGCAAACTCTCGGCGATTTATGATGAAGAAGAGAAACGTAACTGGTGCATAGTGCAGAATAACAGAGAACCACTTTTCAGCGGATGGTGTCGAGGGTGTATAGTAAACATTCCCGCAGATTATCTTTTTATAAAGCCCATTCAGCAACTGCCAAATGACTATGTTCAGAGGAATGTTTACATGCGTCAAGAGACGGTTTCGAAATATATTTTAACTCTCAAATGTTCCGATGAAATAGATTTCATTCTTGGACGCAGCAATAAGACAAAACCTATGGCCTATTCTGCAAGAGTATCCCATTTTTCCCGACGCTCTTTAAAGGAAATACTTCTTTATTTGGACAGTCTGTTAAATTTCACTGTCGCCAGAGAAAAGGTCGCCATTTTTACAGAGATTTTACCATGCGAGGCTCATTGGATATTTCTTTCAACACTGTGCTTCAAGGATATGAAACTTCTATTTAAGTACTTGACCACATTGATATTTGTATTGAACAGCGTTGTAAAATCGGCAATTTCGAACAGACATCTGCTAGCGGGAATGTTACGGACAGTGATCAAATCTCCTCATTTTGGAAAATCGGGGATCCTGGTTGCCTGCATCCAGGAGGACAAACTGTTGTGCACATCTGGTGGATTGGGGATTTCCATATTTGAAGTTTTGAGCACATTTGTTCAGAATGTCATAACAATTTCACCCAGCTCTTCTAAATACCTTTTCTCTCTTGTGAACAAAATTAGCTCGGTGCACAGATCAGTCGCTGTTCAATGTTGGCAGTTAGATTTGCTGAAGGTGATGGCTTATATGGACAAAAGTCTCTGCTCTGAAGACAGCTGGCAAGATATGCCTCTGAAACCGTCTGAAAATGAACTGAGTGGACCTTCTATTGAATCAGACGCGCAGCTGTCTGCGGTAAAAATAGGGGTGGCGTACGACAGTGTAGAAGAGTATATGGACACTTACTTCCGTCTTCTTCGAGCAGAGTGTTTCAGTTCCATTCAGACTGGTATAAGGAAGCTGCTTTCAAACTCGCTGGATTCACGCGACATGAGTGTCTACGAAAATGTGTTTCTGGTTGGCTACGAATTTACCGATTTTGGATTTTGCTTGGCCATCAAATTTAGGCCGGAAAAATCAATTCGAAAATGGGAAACTTCAAAGAATCTCATGTTTGGCAACTTGATATGTTTATCACCGAGTGGCAAATTTGACGATATCATCTGGGCCACAGTGTCAAACCGCGACACTAATATGCTCAATACATCAAGCACAATTGTTGTGCAAATCTGTTCGGAATGCAATCAGTTGAACACGGCGGAAATAATGATGAAATTGTGGAGTCATGATGGGCTGACTGTCATGGTGGAGTCTCCTGTCTATTATTATTCAATCTACCCCGTACTCAAGGGTCTTCAGTCTTTCGATATTGCAGAATTTCCGATGGAAAATGAAATTGTATATGGAAAATCAACGGACGAGTTACCTGTCTACTTAACACCAGAAACGATGATAGATGTTAAACCCCTGCTGTCCAAGCCAACTGGAGAAAACCACCTTCCACTCAAAACGTTTATTGAAAAGGCTGACTCAGTTGCAGCAGGACTTGATCCCAGTCAAAGAGATGCTCTCATTCATGCTCTTACCAACAAAGTAGCCATCATTCAAGGTCCTCCAGGTTGTGGGAAGACATTTATTGGAGTCAAATTAGTCGAACTACTACTGCTTTCATTGCACGAATCTATTGATTCGCCGATACTTGTGTTGACTTACAAGAATCACGCTTTAGATGAATTCCTCAAACAGCTTCTCGAATTTCTTCCAATAAAAGACTTAGTTAGAATCGGTGGCAGATCAAAAGAAGAGACACTCGAAGGGTGCAATTTGAAACATTTGGAAAAATTTGGACAAGACACTAAAGCAGTTCAAAATGAAGTGATGAGCATAAAACAGGAATTGTCTACTAAATCTGATGAAATAACACAGTTGGCAAAAGAAATGGATCGGAAAAGCATTTTGACGCTTAAAACGTTTCTTGAATTTCTTTCTGAAAACCAAATCAATGAATTATTGATTGAAGCTCCTTACGAAATGCGAAAGAAACAGGATGGGCTCTACTATGAAATACAGAAAAAGACTTTTGCGGACAAAACTTATATTGCTGGATTAATCCGAATTATAAAGAAATCACACGAAAGCTTAAATGATTTTTGTATAAAATGCACATCTAAAGGACCAAATATTTCACAAACAAGTGAAATCCACTGCTGGAAAATTATCCAGCTGGTGATTGGATTTTGGCTACCCCGAAAAGAGTTGATCGCGAATTTGAAGAGTATGCAAATTCAGTATAACAAAGAAATAGTACACGAGACTGCCGCAGTTGCTGACATGGACCACGACGAAGAATTCGACGAGGAAGCTATTGCGAGTATAAATGAAGCCCGTTTGTCCGCATTGGGTCGCCAGAAATTTGACAAAACTTTCAAATCTTCAAGACCAATCATGTTCCAGGCTAAGAACACATCTGTTGGATTGATCCCATATTCCGCTTTTCCTCCCAATTTGGCAAATTGTCCAGGACTGCTAACAACAGGCAATTTGTGGTTGCTAAATGAAATCCAGAGGATTCAGTTTCTCTATGCGTTGATGAAAGAAGATATAAAGGAATGTTCGGAGAGATTTCAGATACTGCTCTCTGAATACGAAGATCTGAGTCGAAAGAAAGTTGAACTGAAAACGCAACACAAGGTGAACATACTAATGGGCAAAAAAGTCATCGGTATGACAATCACTGGAGCTAGTATACATCACAAATTGATTCACGATGTTGAACCAAAAATTGTACTTGTCGAAGAAGCAGCTGAGATACTTGAACCCAACCTTATTGCTGGACTGACACCAGCACTGGAGCACCTTATTTTGATTGGGGACCACAAACAGCTACGCCCTCAAGTGGATACCTACCACTTGAGGCGGAAATTCAATTTTGACATTTCGTTGATGGAGAGACTGATTCACCTAAACTTTCCTTTCAAACAGTTAAAGAAACAAAATCGAATGCTGCCGGAATTTGCCGCTCTGTTGCACGATATTTATCCAGACTTGGAAGACAATCTGGAGCGAGTGGGCAAACACCGGGCTTTGGACTTCATGGAAAAGTCGATGTACTTTTGGTCTCACAGTGATCCGGAAACAGCAGGTCGCAGCTATACAAATACTACAGAGGTGAAAATGGTCGTGGCACTTGTGCAATTTATGCTGAGCAATGGAGTACAACCAGGCGACATTACAGTTCTTGGGGCGTATCAAGGTCAAACTGTTGTCCTTCGGAAAAGGATACGATTACTGAATACCAGTGGCAGAGGAGATAATTTCATCAAGGTCAATACTATCGATATGTATCAAGGTGACGAAAACAAGTACCTGATTATCTCACTTGTTCGATCAAACGAGGGATTAAATATTGGATTTCTTCGGGAAATCAACAGGCGCTGCGTTGCCCAGTCAAGAGCCAAATGTGGAATGTACTTCATTGGAAACTCAGAAACGCTGATGCTAGCATCACAGAGTTGTTGGACAGAGCTTCTGAAGAGGATGTCTCAGCAAGATTGTGTAGGCAGAAAAATAAGTACACAATGCCCAAAGCACAAGGCAGGTTGCAAGCATCTGGTGGAAACGGCTGACGACCTTATTAAATTTGTGAATCGGCCGCTAAGTATCTGCAACCTTTCTTGCGGCGGTGCGATGCCATGTGGGATTCATCATTGTAAAAAGGCATGCAGATTGGAGCACATTCACAACTCATGTTTGGAAATGGTTGATTTTGAGTTTCCAGAATGCGGCCATGAGTCGCGGAAACCGTGCTCCAAGGAGATTAGGGACCTGTACTGTCAAGCAGTTGTCCCGTTTCTATTCAAAAGTTGTGGACATTCGCACTCACGAAGGTGCTTTGAAAATGAAGACGATTTAGTGTGCAAGTATCCTTGTAGAATGCTGATGAACTGCAATTTGCACAAATGCTTCAGGATGTGCGGTGAAAATCACGAACATGATAACTGCACCGGAAACGTCAGTTTTACTTTTCCCACATGCAAACATTCCTCCAGAAAACTGTGTTCGGAAAAGATCGAGCAATTGCCTTGTGAAACCTTAGTCGACCACACGTTCGACAAATGCGGCCATACAAATAGAGTGAAGTGCCAGAAAGTAAAACAATTTCTTCGTGGAGAAGTAGAAATTTTATGCGAAGCATTGGTTGACTTTAGACACTCTGTGTGTGGGCATTGGGGACAGAAAATGTGCTACCAGAACTGTGAAGAAGTCCGGTGTACTTCGCCTTGCTCGCATAAAATGGACTGCGGAATCCACGACTGTCGAGATAAATGTGGCGCTGAACATCAACACAGCAACTGTATCAACCGAATTCAATACATATTTCCCGATTGTCATCACGCGTCTCCCAAAAGGAAAATGTGCTCGGAAAAAATAGCGTGGAAGTGCAAAAGTATTGTTTATATTTTTGGTTCTTGTGGACACGAAATTCGAAAAGAGTGTAGCGACAATGAAGCAAAGTGTCGATTTAAACCATGCGGTAAAATGCGGGAATGTGGACACCCCTGCATAAATGCATGTGGCGAAAACTGCAACGAAGGAGACTGCAAAGGTTGCGAAAGTGAATTCGAGAAGAGGAGAATTATTCAGAGAAGACGTGCCGAAAATCGAGTGAAGAGACTTGAAAAGCAGCTGAAAGATGAAGGAAAGAGTACCGTTTTGATAAACGCATTGGACCATAAAGGAAGCAGTGCAGCTGAATATCAAAAAGTGGAAGACCTTGTTGTCAAGTTCATAAAACCGGAACATAACTGGTATCCTACAATACGGAAGATTGAGAAAGTCAATAATTCGAAGTTAGAGTTGCAGTATGAGAAGGCCAGAACAGCGATGTTAGGCGATTATGAAGATCAGAAATTTCACGGAACAAGCAATGAAGGAATTGAAGGAATTACTCAGAACGGATTCCGTCTCGGTGCCGCTGTTGGGATGTATGGAAGAGGTATTTACTTTGCAACAGACTCGTCCAAAAGTGGACAAGAAATTTACACAAAAGGATCGAATAAACTGTTACTGTGCCGTGTTCTTTTGGGAAAGAGCAAACCAGTCACTTCTGCCGACTCACGAATTACACTGGAATCCTTGAGGATGGAAGGTTTTGATTCGGTGTTTGCACTCCGGGATACGAAAAGTACAGGTGGTGTGATGAACGACGAATTTGTGGTATATGATGCTGCCCAAGCGTACCCAGAATATATCATTCATTTCGAAAGCTTTGGTCGTATTCAACCACTAGATGTTGCTCTAAAAGACAAAAGGTTCCAGATAAAAAATGTGACGCCGTCCAGAGCATTTGAGGCGAATGACATATTCGATAATTATTATCGTATCGCCGAGGGCCACTTCCTGCGAATGTTGGTATCCAGAAACATGTCTCAGCGTCATACTATAAAGTCGATTGATGTTGTGGTGAACCCCAAGCTGGAAAAGTGCTTTCGAGAAAAAAGAAAAGAATTTAAGTCAGAAAAAATCTCGGATAAAATTGTTTTGGCCTACCATGGTACTGATCTTGAAAACATTGACAGTATTTTAAGAGACAACCTCCAGGTTCGCTGCGCCAAACGACAGGCTTACGGGCGAGGGAATTATTTCTCAGAATTTCCCGACCTGAGTCTTGGATACGGAACTGGTCTTCTTCTCTGCAAAATCCTTCCGGGATTGGAATCGATTGACAGTACGCCAGGTTCAGACATTCCCTGTGGATACAACTCTAAACTGGTCAAACCACATTCTATGTTAGAGAACAGCTCAGAAATGGTGATTATTGAGAATTCAGATCAAATTCTTCCGAGCTTTGTTATCCATTTGTGACATTTGCATACAAGTGATTTTATAAATATCATAAATTGGCATATAAACTAAACTAAAGAAACTTTGTAGATGCCGTTATGAGAACTTACCTGACAAACATTATTTCCGTGGACACTGAAGAAAATTGATGTAATTTTTTATTGTCAAAACCCTATAGTATGCCTTGAAGGTTGTATGTATGAAATTTGAATTTTTTTGCAACTACAGTATAACGTGGTCCAATTGGATATCAATGTAAGTTTTCATATACTGTATATTATGACCCAGTTTTGATGATTTTTTCAATTTCTACTGCGGGCCATATTGCAGTTTACCGCATTATGGCCCGCTCAAAACCAATATTAAATCCATTCAAATGATTAACGCATTATGGCCCCTCAATAGAGAAAAAATATTCAAATAATTAATCAATATTCCTATATTATACATGGTCTCCAACAAATTGACAAGAAAAATCATTACATTAAAGAAGGGACTAAAAAGTGCACGTTAAATGCCAATATATGAATAGAACAATTTAATAGCAGTTAATAATCACTGTGATGCATAAAAACACTGGTATGTTAAAGATACACTTGTAGAATAGATCCATTTTTCTTTATAACTGCTGTTGGTTGGACCCCAAGCTCAATATTCTGAAGTACGTCAATTCTTGATTTTTGATACATTTAAATTGACCTGTTGACGGATCGAAAAAGGTTCTTGAGAAGAAATACTCTGTTTCGGTTGGATTTCGATAATATCATGATGATGCAAACTGTTATTTAGATCATTAGACATTTTTTGTTGGGTTATACGTTTTATGTACCTCTGCAATGAGTCGGTTCTTTTATGTCTAGTGACACATTGTATGTCTTCATTTTTGTAGCCCATTTAAGACATTTCTGTGATGACTGTAGCTCGGACGCAGTGATTGGTGTATATGCATGATAAATTTGCACTTTTCGAAAAGTTTTCAACATGTCGTTCAAGAAATTCTTACCCAGCATTTGCTTATCAGAATACCACTTTTCAACAGTCCAATTTTGCAAGGGTTTTGGAAATAAACAATCTGAAGACGAAATTCTATTGATCTTTTCAAGATATAACTCTTTAGAGAGCACTCTTAGCCATTCTGGATCCCGAAACTCGAAATGAAATAAGATACTGAAAAATACTTCCTCTTGAAGCTTCTGAGGGGTTTGCAAGTATATACTCAAAAGGTTTAGATCGCCTTTGTCAATTGCTTTTGTATACATGCTTTCATTACTTGTTTTCGGTGTCTTCAGATATCTGCCGATAAGAGCTTTTAATGTATTGGTTGCCATATTAAATTCGGGATCAGTTATAATGTTAATCGTTCGATTGACTTCAGAAGAGGTTAAATACCGTTTAATAGTAGCTCTCATACAAATGACTGATGACGGAGCATATTAGGAACCATCATCTTTAGTCATTTTGCCATACCACGTTCTAAGATATTGCGATAGATATCTAGTAGGCATATTTTCTATACTGCTATGTAAATTTTGTGATGTCAAAAATCATTTGAATTTGCTTACGTATGACTTTGTCTGTTCATTTGTCCGTTGATTCGTTGATTCTCTCTCCAAGACGTTTAGCTCTTCTATCACACTTTCAGGTACGTCTACAGTAGATACTCCTCGTTGCTGATCCAGTCCATTCTCTCTAGGTGCTCTGACGCCAAACCTGTAAATTTGTAAAATGGTTGAATATTAAATGTGCTGAATGCACAGCTTACTCGTGAATTGATTGAAGACATAGTCAGATTCACAATAGGTCGTTAGCAGTTCTAGAAAGCTTAGTTCTTCCGTGTCTACACCGGATATCTGGTTTCCAATAATTTTATTTATATCCATGTTGACTTGATCCGTTTTTGAAAATAAAGGAAAACTGTTTCTAGCTTCCATGGTAAGTTCAAAATTTAAATGAAGTTGCCAATCATCAAAGCTAATATCATAATACAAATAGCATCCATCTGTCATCGGGCATCAATGCTGATATCCGCGGGCGCTGACGCGCCCTTTAATTTTCGCAATTGATGCTCTCAAAAGATGGATACTATTTCTATAATAGTAACGATATATTCAACAAAATTTGTTGTAGGCTAATACGAAATGTGGAAACGAGACAAAGCAACATGATCCGAATAGAGAAATATCAGTTATAGTTGTAGTAATTGTTGATAATTGTCACATGATTAGCATGCGTTCAGTGGTTATCCCAATAGCGGTCGAGAGCTGTGAATCTGCCATTTTCAGTGATTCTTTAATGTATTGAATTTTCAGGTCAGACCACAAGTCATTCTCATCAGGTGCATTATTGGAATTCTCCTTGGACGTAGTAGTGCGTTGAGCTTAAATAGAGCAACCAATTTGTGCCCAGAAACACTACTTGATGTAACGCGGATTGAATGGTTCGTGTATTCCTTGCTCTGCTGCATAACTTAGTGATCATGAATTTGACAATTGTAGTTTTCCCGACTGCACGATTCTCGTAGCAGATGTCATGTCTTCTTCGTTGATAAAGGATGACTTTGTACGCTGCCAAAGTCGGCTATTTGACGGGCTTAACTTTCTTGATAGAGACATAATATATTGTCCAGCTCAGCTGTGTTTTCCTTTGATAAAGTTGGCAATTATTTTTCTGTTAAGTTCGGATTTTTTAAAGAATTCTTTGAATGTCTTCACAGCATAGCTTGTTTGCTTGCTTCGTGGTCCCTTTGGTATATTTATTTCCTTTAGTATGTCAATATCAGCGTTGTCTGCTGTTTGAATTATGCGTTTTATTACACAACTATATAGCGTGGTAAATACAAAGTAGTATATTAAAATTGGTTAACGAATATTTTGACCTCATTAGGTGATTGACTATTAATGTAAATTCAAATTATCCAATCCAAAGAAAATTTAATAAATAAAATTATATTAAATTCCACAGTAAAGTTTGAATATTATTTTTGGTGAATCATTTAACAGTTAAGTAAACCATCAGGATGTTTAACCAGACTTTCTTCCATCTACTTCTATTGCGCTTTAATTCGTTAATTAAAAAGTAATTGCCCACACGTGAAAATATCTACCTATATCACTTCTGAAATCTAAACACGGCCATCAAATATATAATTTTCCCCCAAACCGTATGGTGTAAACACCCCAGGTACCCTTATATACATTACTGGCAAATATTCACAAGCGACCTGTTTTTCCAGCTATACAACATTCTGTATGTATAGGAGTATGCAGTTTTATCAATCGGATAATGAATGGTCTTCTTAAACCGTGTTCTTGCTCTGTGATAGATATTTTCTGCCAATATCAAGTTTGTTATGAACACATAATAATAATAGTACAAATGTGAATAATTCAAATGTTGATTTATTGTTTGTCGGTAATCCCAATTGTTTTCACTGGCATTGCAAAAGTAATGCATTAATTTTCCTAAGTGCATATATCAGGTATATGCACATCTCTATCTCCCCATCCAAACCTAAGCCACATTTTCCCTAATGTGTCTCACTATATAAGCTGAAAGAGATTATCATCTACAGGCATTACGTGGAGTCACAAATTGCTACTCATACTTGAATCAATGCAATCCAGGCATTCTATGTGTATATCTAAGCCGTTGTACATTCCGCTTTTGAACGCGCGGGTCGAACTGAGGTTGAAGACGATTCGGACTGTATCGGCAAGCCACGGATGTTTGGAGGACTTATAACACATAGTTGTTGGACTTTAGCCTTGGTGAGAAACAAACTCTAAATCTTAACCTAAATGGTCAAGTGGTCAAATGCCAGGAGGAAAC
>JAUYWV010050563.1:0-16144 GCA_032274565.1 Nematoplana nigrocapitula
GCATTGACTGTAACGGAAAGTACTTTGAAAAGCTTTAATACGAGTATTTTGTACATTGTACATTGTAACAAACATGTTGTACTGTAATATTTTTGTAAAATATTATAAATGTCAATAAACTACTTTTTTATACTCAATTTTACTTTATTTTAGGCCTAATCTGACATCGATTTTTAGAAATAACATAAAAATTTTACCCATAAAGATATAGTGTTGATACTTTCACCAATGTCTTCGATGTTTCTATGGTTTATAAAATGTCTAGATTTTCTCTATGGCATCTTTATATCATATCGATTCCGCTTACTTATTGACTCCCCCTCGTACAGTATAGTTATGTTTACTTGAATGAGAGTGTGGAAATGACAGAAGGAGTACATACAAGAAGAATATCCAACTTTTTTGCTGTGTAAATAAAACAATGTTTAAATTGTCGATCATATTTGATATCAGTAGTAAAAAGTACAGTGTGCTCAGTTACGTAATCATAATACGTATAATTTTGTGAGACCCAATAGACTGGATTTGAATTAATCGACAATTTAATCAACAGATTCAATTCGAATTTTTAAATCTATATTAATGGGCTCGTTTCGTTTGGAAATATATAATTTGGCATAAGAAGGATTGCTCCTAGAGTTTAGTGATATAAGGAATGTAAAAGTAATCGCCATAGTGTTTGATGAAAGAAAGATGTGTACTGATGTAATCATAGATCATCAAATATTAATATAAGTACAGAACTAAAATCAATATACATGGTGTTGAAATATTTTAATAAAACTATTTGTGCATCTGACGCTTGATTTAGCGGACATTTTATCTTTTACTTTTCGAAGAGTGATGTGGTAAAGGGGGAAGACAAAAAGCAAAGATGTTGTGGAGTTACATGCTAACTTAATACTGCTAATTATAACATATATTGGAAGTACAATAAATTTATAATGAGATTTATTATGAAGCCATTTTTTTTAATTTGACGTTTAGATTTTTGCCAAAATTAAAAAACCTAATTAGATTCTTGTGTCATACGCGTCCTGATAAATTAAGCTACCTCCTCAATTCGGTCAGAGTAAAGTGTAATTTAGTTTCATTTAATCTATTTTTTATATCGAAACAATGCAGCTAACTACATAACACGATTAGGAAGACTTTTAACGTGGAAACAATTATTAATCAATGTTTCATTATGAGGTGTACAGTACAAAAAAAGATTGTGATCTTTTGGGTAATTGGTTTTTAAAAGGAATAGTATGCTCAAATTGTAAATAACCAGGAAGCTTATGCATAAAAACTGATCTACAATTGTGCACATCATGTAGAGAGAGAGGAGTGCGTGACCAGTGCTGTACAACTCATTCAAACACACAGACACACACACGCACGTCGGCCTATACGTTCAGACGTGAGAAGAGAGCACATCCGGTGTTTGAATGCGGGCGTGTCTGATTGATTAAAATTCGCAAATGGAACTGAAGCCGGAAACCCTTGCAGCGTTGACTAGCGGAAATGCATTATGATGTAAACTTAGCTACTCTTGTGAAAAGTCCGGCCATTTACTTGGGATCAATCTCATTTGTGCCTGCAGGATAGGGTCAAACTATCAACTAACCGCTAAATTTTGTGGGAGGGATGAAACCGAATGCGTTTATAAAAGCGATTCATCTCCCCCCCCCCCCCCACACACACACCTACTCTCTAGCCATCATTCTACTTCTCGTTCTCTCCCAGATAGCTTGTCCCATCGAGCGGATATCAGAAACAAATGATTAGTCAAAATGTAACAGAGTTAGAACCCGAATTTTATTTTCCAGTTGTTTGCTATACTCTCCACACATTTGCATTGCTAAAATTTGTTTGTTTAAATGGTTTCCGTTGAAAAATGCAAATGCGACTATTGTTATTCAAATCTGTTTAATCAAAGGGGCTGTATAGGCAGGCTAGTTTAAGGTTGAAATTAGGGCCAAAATGAGGTCGGTCGGGTGACACTATGCCAAACTATTTTGCTCACTGTAATAATACGAAGCTATAGATTTGAGGTTGAATAATTTAAAATGTGTATATCTTTTCATTCAATTGTTCAATCGAGACATTTTAAGAATTCAAAAATATTTACTCATTACCACTTATGAGTAGTAAGAGTTCCGCAGCCTATGTCTCACTTAGAAATAGTATCAGATGATGTCATCGCCTGATGTCATAAGTAGGTCATCCAATGAGAGCGCGACACGTTAAGGCGATTGATGACGTGGACCAATCAGATGAAAATCTTGGTCAAGATCATTTTGAATGCCGGGATTTCCCATCGGGGAAACCTCCTTCAAATTCACGGGAATTCATTCATTCGCTCACGGAATTTTTTTCGCCCATAATTACATACCGAAGACCGAAGCGTCAAACACTCACTATTGGAATTCACGCTCTGTCAAAGTCTTCTAAAACAATTGTTAAGTATTTGTCCCTCGATGGAAAATCATCCGATCTTCTTTTGCAAGATCCTCTTCTGACAAAGAATACTCAACTCTGCACACTGAAACGTCGCAGGCATTTGGAATCAGTAGCAGAAGGATACGTCCATCTAAGCAGCAAATGCAAAATAAATGTCAGAAATCGGCTAAATAAAGGTGGAAAAATGACAGTGGAACAAAGTGAGAATCAGTACTTCTACCGGTATACACCGCCGTAAATTACATTTATAACTGTCATTGTAAATATCAACGAAATTGAAACACCAACCAGTATACATTTGTTTCCGGTGTGATTTTCGACACTTCCTAATTAGATCATTTTTTGGATTTCAATTATAAATATTAAAATTAAGGAAAAGTGTGGATCAAGTTTAAGTGTCATGAAACGTTTACGTACTGTACACTTGTCTATCTAAATGTATGCTTAGTTACAATTTGTTCGCACAGTGGTATAATATACTATATTATAATATTTATATACTATATATTATTTAATATTGCACAGTAAATATGTGGCATGGTTAACGTATAGGTAGCTTTTGCGACCATTGTTTGTAAATTAAAAATTTATTTAATTGAGTACACGTTAATGTAAAATACGCACCGGCCATATCTCAGTTTATTTAATTTCATAAGTGAGAATTATTCAATTGTAGATCATACACACAATAAACGAAGTGCAACAATTATAATACTTTGCCTATAGTACATATTTAATTAAATAAGCATAATTTCCCGTATAATCTAGTGTTTTATGTAATTGGAAAAATAATTTCGACCAACTGACAACCTTCAGAATCTCACCTGGTTTGGTTTTATTTCAATAAGAAGGCTAAAATATATGGAAAATTACATTATTCCTATTTCTATTCAAAGTCGCATCATAAAAATAGTTGTAAATATGGCTGAGACAGTTACCTACGTCAACCATTTTAATTCCACTAAGTTGAATTCAAATCAACAAGCCCTTTGCACTAACTTATGGTGTTTTATTTGCAACCCTATAAAAGGGAATATGTCTGAGCACATGTCAGTCTGTGAAAGATTTGTATTACTGAGAAAGACTTGAAAAGCATATGGATAACATTGCAAGAAACAAAACTCACGGAGGCGCCATACCGTGGGGTTGTCTTGCAAGATTCGCCAAGGAGGAAGGAGGGAGAAGATTCATGGAGCTGAAAATAATTACTAGCTTGATTATAGTAAAGAAAAATACTTTTGGCTGATGTCTGACTTTGACTGAAATAGAGATTCAGAGTTGCTGTGCAGGAAATATTTTATAGTTTTGTCGATTGTCAAAACTTGTTACTGTTTTTGTTTTTAGTCTAAATATTTTTTGAAGACCTGAACTTCGTTGGAGAAGTATAATAAGGAATCACGATTGCGTAACGCGAGTGATAGTGGAATAACGAGTGGTAAAAAGACAGCAGTGATTACGCATTACTATTCAACTAAATGTTCCCTAGTCATGAGAAAACTCCATAAATGGAAGCACAGTTTTTAAACAGCCTCTTAGCACAATGGAAGAGGCAGTCTCTAGGCCTATCACATAAAAACATTACAGTATGGTGCTTCTAAGACAGTCCAGTCTCGCATACCTCAAAGTTATTATTTTATTTCGCGTGTCATTAGGAATTACTTTTACACTGCGGTGAACTTAAAATGATTTTTCTAAAGGTTTATTTTTCATTTTCTCAAATCTTAATGGGTACATCCATGTGTTTAAAATCGATTTGCTATTGCTCTCGCACAATTTCTAAGGTCGAAATCAATGTAGCATACACGGATAAACAGCTATTTCTTTTTCAACTGAACTGGCGTCGATTAAAATCCTCAAATTGATTTTTCCTGTGCTCAAATTCACTCAACTCGAAACATGTCCCAATGAGTCTATACACATGATTCTCTGTTATACTACGGTGCGACGTAAGTATAAGTACATATTGGTCTCTTCTGCTTGGTTTTCTACTTTGAAGCCCCAGAAATGAGGCAGCGAAATCAAGTGAAAAAATTGCGCCTTGCTGCACATAATATCCTCGATTTTTAGAAAAAATGCCTGAATGGCGTGAGGAATAGAGAAATCGAAAAGTAGAAGAGCTTGCAAATGCATTGAAATCGATGAAACTCCATTAAAGTAAGAGGTTCTTCTTTTCGGCTTAAGTCAATAAGTCAGGAAGAATTTCTTCCACTCTGTGAAATTTGGGTTTCACAGGAGGTACTTTTCTCAAAGAAAAAACATACTCGGTTAACGATTTTCAAAAAATGTTAAACTTCAAAAAAGCTAATTTTAGTTTGGTGCAGATATTATACACCAAGCTGTATACCTCGCCACAGAGTTAACGAATTTCTGATTGGGCGGTTTAAAAATTCCGAAATATTTGTCAGACAGCGTCGTCACGCTAGCTGAGTATATTCTGACTAGAAAAAATATAGAACTTCTTTAACTTTCTCTTTCCAGGGATATTTCCCCAAGGGCAATTAAAAGATAAGGTTCTACTACATTTTGAGAGGTATATATGAATGCGGTATACTTAAATGACAATAATAAATGTTTTTATATTCACGCTTCGTTGAAGGGAAATTAATCAGTAAATCGATTGTTCCTGGTCTTCTGTGATGTTTCATGATTAGGTTATACGCAAAGGAGGCAAGAATGTAAAATTGGAGATATTTCTAATAGTGTGTTACAACAAATCAATAATGGATAACGCATTGTGATTGATCAGTGGTGATTTCACCGCGGCGTATACGCCTTTATAGATGTGTTGTAAACCTCTACGGAATTGCATTAAGATCGTATATCAAGAACAGGTGTATCAAATAACGTAACGTTTTGGTAGTATCAAAAGGGTCTAAAAACAAATAGCAGATTACAATTTCTGTTGTCCGTATAATAATAATGTGATGTGCAGAAATTTTTTATATTATTATTCAACTTTCTTTTAAATCCATATGCCCACTGGAAAATTACCAACCTTGCGTAAACACTCTTTAAACTGCCCCACAATCAAGATTGCCAATTAAATCACGTGCCTTTCTCTAATCATGTTTTTTCTAACCTTTATTTTTTTTCACCCACTGTGTGGGTGTAGGCAGGAGGAAACCAAACGAAAAACTGTTTTTTCCGAACACTCTCTGACCTCGCACATCTAAACAATTTGCAGCTTAATTGTCGTCCAAATAACGATCCTAAATTTTTATTGAAGTCTTTCGCCAAGAATATAACCTCTTTCCTGACTCGATTTGTCCTTAAACCAGGGTTTCCCCGCATCAGGAAAAACTAAGGGAATTTTTAAAATTTTGGAGAAATCAGGGAAACTCAGGGAAAATGAAAATAGAAGTTAAAATCAGGGAAAACTGAGTAGCTTTATTTTTCCTTTTTTATTCAATTTTACGATTATATCTATTGTAAACAATGTAAAGAATTCGATCGCTTCGCTCGCTCATTTGTTGATGTAATTATATAGCGTTACCAGTTGGACATTTTCTTTTTTACTCCTTTGGGAAACCTAATATGTGTAGCACTTATTTAGTAGGTATTATTGGTCACGTATCTGCCATGTGGACGCCGGCGTGGGCACCGTCAAGGCGGTAAAAACAGCAGTATAAATATTGAGTTGTTGTAGTTGTATTGGTCAAGTACATTTTACTGCAAATCAGGGAATTTGATTCTGAAAAAAGCGGGGGAACCCTGTTAAACTACTAAGTGATTCGCCGTGTTTCATCAAAGGATTTGACACGTAAATTTATTCACTTGTTTTTGCGATGTCTGATTAATAATTTCTACTTTTTAATGAATAGATATATTATATATTCAGTTTACAGCTGGTCAATTTTGCTAAAAAAAAACGTATACTCTGTAGGCAACATAATATATAATAAGTATGACGAGAATTGTAATCATTATGTGTGTCTACATCAATGACTAAAATCTTTTTGTCAACAAATTATCTATTATTATTTCCTGTTGCAAATTATCCAATTTTCTTAACAACTTCGTTCTGCACAAGTCATCCATGTGTTATCGATTACTTCTTATTTGCTTTCTCTCACTCATAATGAGTTTTTATTAATAGGATAACCAGGCATGTTATAATTGCTATACTATATCCTTTCGTTTTTGTCAAACATCTCACTATGGTAACACAAATTACATATAGAACACATCCATAGAATCCCTGTTTCAGACAGTTTTTTTAGAAAAATCAGGGAGATACTCAAACAAAGCGAGACAGTCAACTATCCTAATCATAGGCCGACGAACTGTAGGCCGTCATTTTTATGCGCAAAATTTCATATCATTAACTGCGTATTGTACATTTTTAGAAGCCTAAATTTTACAAATTTGAACTCAGCATGTCACCTCATTTTACTAGTAATTATTATTATTTCACATTTAGAATGTGAAAAATGCTATTGTATTTGAAAATAACACTTGATATTGGATTAAATATCGGCCTACAGTTCAAATGTCGGAGCTAATGCATTATACGCACCAACCGTATAACCGTATATTGACACACCAACCGTATATTGACATTTACCGTCTTTGAATGACCGTGGATCGATACCATCATAGTTACAGTATACCTGTGAAATGTTAGCATATTTAAACAAGAGAGTTATAATATTATTACGTGAAGACTGTTTATTACATGTTTGTCTTTGTCAGTGTGGCGAAACTGTATCTGATTATATGCGTTTGATTTGTTTAAATATGATAACATTTCACCAGGTGGTATTTAACCACGGTTGGTCCGTATAATGCATTAGTTTCCAAATGTCTATTATATGAGATTGAGTTGACAGACCCTCTATATACAGTACACTAGGCCTGCCGTACATTCCAAAAAACGCAATTCCTATTGCCATGTGACAGCGATTAAATGACGCTACTAGTTAAACAGATAAAACTTTCAAATTTAAACTGATCAATTAGGTATCAGCTCAACTCGGCTGACATCTTTTGTATCTAGACAACTAGTCGCGTCGTAGACTGTAAACAAATTTAATTCATCTGTTTGTCCTTTCAAATTGAATCACGGCTATTCAAAACAAACCCAAAGAATTGCGTTTTTTGGAATGCCGTGTGTAGTATCTCCCCTGAGAAAAGTTTACAAGAACTGCTCAAATCTGCACATAGAAAACATATGTAAAACGCCATGAACGTATATTCCTGCAGTGACTAAGCTTGGTAGATCTGAGTCTTGAATACAATGGAAATTTTAAAATTACCCGATATTGAAAACTTTGAAAACTACCGCAAATTGTATTTGAGAGACAAAATTCATCGCATATAGTCTCTGTGGTTATGGCGAGGATCTTGGCAGAGAAAACACAGTGCTGATATGGAGCATGCACCTTATCAGTGCAAGCAATCCTTTAAAGCGTTCAAGCAGTTCTTGAATGGATTGGAGACTGAAAACTATTATCTCTATGTGTAATATAATATCCCTCCATTAGCTTGCTGAAATCCCAAAAAGAAACGAAGATGGAGATCTCGTCAAACGGTAAGGAAAATAATTACTTCGAAGGTGGTTTCCCTGTAGATGACTGTCATAGAGATGAAGTGAGTCTGAGTGGTTCTAAGGTTTGGAGTTTATATAGCTATATATGTATGTTCGTTTTGATACTCCTCTGAAACTACTAAACTGAAGTAGCACAAACACGCAGACACCGACGAGTTGAAAAATGACTACTTTTTATTCCAAAATCCGACGTATTTTAGTAGATATTTACGATTAATTACCCAGTAATGTAAAGTAATGGGAAAATCAATAAATTTAATGACCGATGATTAAATTCTGCAACTGCTATCTTTTAGATGTTTTCCTCGTTCAGTAGATATAAAATTGTGTGAATATATTAAACAATGATTGTACGCGCGACACTTTTAAATTTACCAAGACAATAGTATGAAAAATAGGCTTTGTAAAACTACTGTAAATAAATCATTTCGCAATAAGATTCAGTGAATGATATATAAATTCCGCAACTCTAATCCTTTAAACAATACTTTGCTCTTTCTTTACATATTGCTGGGAAAATGCTCAATACTGTTTTTGCGAGTGCGCAATTTGTAGTTTCTATTTATGCGTATTTGTGCAGAGAGTCAACTGGTGTCTCTATGTCCCTTCGTTTCTTATTCTATAAAGTGTATTTTTAACCAGATATAGCTATATGTAATGTCGTTTCTTGAGCTTCCGGTCAAATAAAGCATGTTCCTAGCTTTCGTATGATACTAAATAGTGCCATATACGCGCGCAAGCCCAGATTCAATATTTAGGATAAGATTATTATTTAGAAATGCGGCATATAATATTTCATATACAACACTTAATAAATTGCAGTGTCAAATGTTAACCCCAGTCATCAATTCGCCTGATCATTACTTAGAATCTTTTGAAAGATAATCATATGCTATTTCATGAAACTTTTTTCCAGACACACAGACCAACAGAAACATCCTCTTTTATAATAGCCCAGCATGCACACTTGATTAGCAAATCAAAGTTTGGAAAGGAAGGAACACGCTTCATTGTTAATGTATAGACCCAAAGAAATTAATGTAGACACTGCTTGCCCCATAAATAATGATTTTTTAGTATATTGCATGGTGCATTTCTTAGTAATCTCATCCTAAATTTAAAATATGGGCTTCGGATCCAACCAAAGCTCTATTTTATGGAATTTTAAGAAACTACATTCTGACAAAATTAAAATGTCTCCCATTAGAATTATGCAATTGTTAGAAAAAAATATTATTTATGGAACACGCGCTACATCTACATTAATTTCTTTGGGTCTACTGTATATTGCAATAATGAAACATGTGTGTATTAACAAAACCAAACACAAAACTATTTTATACAAGAACTGTTGAGCGAAGCTCGAAACCGCTCATCACATAGAGCGTCGCCCACCCAACACACCACTGGAAAACTGTCCATCGATCAGCCGCACAATACTTTAACTGTGATCTGTTCCTTCCTATCCCAACTTTGAATTACTACTCGATTGTGTGTGATTAATATGTGTGTGGATGTTTCTGTTAGTCTGTGTGTCTGGACAAAAAGTTCAATATAATCGCATGATAATCTTTCAAATGATTGCAAGTACTGTTCGGACGAGGTGATGACTGGGATCAACATGTGAGTGTCACATACTATATCTTGTTGATTCTGAAATAGTTTTCTACATTGTTGTTTCTTTAAAAACAATGTTTCCAAATGTTTTTGACAAAAAATGAAAACTTAGTTTAAATATGACAAAAAACCAAATGGACAATAGATTCATTGGGTGTATGAACTTCAGTCTCACATTATCCCTGTCTTGTCAATATAGCTACAGTAAATATGGCGCCTAAAATGCGAAACCAGTGATATCGCATTTCACCACCATGCCAAGAAAGCACTAAGACCTTATATAAAGCAGACAAAGTATAGGCCTACAAAGATTTGTTTTCGCCATTGTTCTCGTCACCAGATAATAGTGGAAAATACAATAAAACTTAGTTTGTTTATGTTGTTGTTCAAAACAATTAAACATAAATGCCATATATTCAGCAAAATTACAATTTTTCACTATTCAAAACCACAAAGTGAGATCAGGAATTAAAATTTGGTTAATTATATAAGTACGGTTTTATCGTATATTATGCTGGTGGATACTTGTCGATCATGCCATTTCTAGAAAAAAATCAAAAGTCTTCATTGTATACTACTATTATAGTAGTATGAATATCCTATGCAGAAGTTCAATACACAAGGCCGTATTAAAAATCTGAAATGGCAGAAAGTAGTTTTACTGTGCGAAAATAAGTTGGCAAACTATAATAACACTATTAAGTATTACTAGCGAGGATGTGGAAAATGGAAATGGTGACCAGTGTTCCTGCGGTGATAGGAGTGCTTGGTGCGGCAACGCAGAAGATAGAGAATTGAATCCGGAATAAAGGAATTGTAAGTCAAGTTGAGTGACTGGCAAATGCTTAACAGCTAGATTTCAAAGAACAAGGGACGATGCGTTTAATGATGCGTCCTTGTCTCCCTCCTTCCCGTCCTCCCGACAGACCAACCGACCGATTAACAGACCCTCTGATATCGAGATGCGAGGATGCTTTAATACCTTAACTGCTTAATTTAGACTGAAAAAAATCATGCATACATATACTGTACACTGAGAGATGCCACTTATAGAGATGCAAGGATGGATTCAATGCCTGCCTGCGTGCTTAAATTATTTTCATACTAGTTTCAACTAAACCAAGTCTTCGAAATCGACTTTGAACATAGAAACATACAGTTTTAACGAGATACGAGGACGCATCTAACTACTATAACAGACAGACAGACGCGCAGATTGACAGTCAGTCAGACCCGTTTATATCGAGATGCTAGAAGTCATCAAAAAATTGTACCGCATGGCATTGAATGCTGCTGGTTGTAAGGCGCTTTTCGTGCAAATAATGACCAGTATATGCGATCTGTCTTGCGAAAGGAAAAATAGTACTAATAATAATAATTATGTCATAATTATAGTTTATAATAAAAACAACAAATGCCAGATTATCGACTTCGCTGTCCCGTATAGTATAACAAGTTGACGAAAAGGAGAGAGAGAGAAGATAATAAACTACCAAGATTTAGCATGGAAGCTGTGAAAGTTGCATAGAAAAATTCAATTCAGTTATTAATGGGGTTGTGGGCACAACACCAAAGCCTTGGAATATCTAGCAGAATAGTAAAATTCCCCTAAAGACTGTGTTGCTATGAATATGTTATTATCCTCCAACAAGTGCCTCCGATTTGAGGAAACTTGTTGTTACCAAAGAATACCATTCCGCTGATAACGTTTTATAAAGAACATAAGCCAATCGTAAAATTCAGTGTTTAACAGATGTGATAATAATATCAATAATAATAATAATGAGCGTATATCAAAACAGAAAAGAAAAACGGTTGTGAATAAAGGAGTAAGAAAGGGTTACGAAACAGAGCGGCTATGTATATAGGAACAAACAGTAAATATAGACCTGAATACAAAATCCGACCATTCTCATCTGTTGGTTTGAGATAATCATTTATAATTCATATATGAGTTTAGAGAGGAAGATTTGGTTTATCGTACAGGAAACAGTTCAGTAAAGAAACTGCAAAGAAAGTTTATTATTTTCAAAGGAAATTCAAGCGGTTGAAAATCGTCGTTTCACGTCCAGTAAAATTCATCCGGTTAGAATTTCACGTCTGGTAAAGTTCATCCGGTTAGAATTTCATCTCTCGTGAAGTAAAATCGCACTTTGTGGTAAACAATACCAAATTTGGTAAAAATTTATTTTTTTTACAATTTAAAAAAAATTTCGGAAATCCGTTTTTATATGTTAACATTGCACGTTAAAGTGAATTTAGTTTTTATTGTAAATTATAATCACATGTGTAACAATGACCTATGCCTCATAAACGTGGCAAACAACAAAGAAAATGGAAAGAAATTTACAAATAGCGAAGAGAGCAATGGAACGTATTATGATTGGGGTTTCCCGTAAGGATAAAGTCCGCAACACAACTCTAAGAGAAACTACGAAAGTCGAAGATGTCATTCACAAAATAAAAATAAGCAAATGGCGCTAGGCAGGCCACGTCGGTAGAATGGAAGACAACATATGGACAGAGAGGCTAACATCCTGGTCACCAAGGGAAGGGAAAAGAACGAGAGGAAGGCCAGCACTCAGATGGAATGAAGACATTGTAAAGTTTGTTGGAAAAACCAACTGGAGAACTGTCGCCAAGGAGAGGTTGAATTGGAGAAATCATGCTGAGGCCTTCGCCCTGCAGTGGGCCGACACAGGCTCATACTGATATTGAGTAACAGTTAAAAATATAACTCAAACTAAATAGTAATTAACATTGTTTATATGGCGACTGATTAGTTGGAAACCGTTTACCGTCCTATATGATCTACATAAGTTAAAGTGAACTTCTGGTAGGAATATTAACAAGAATTCTATCCTATAGTATTGATTGATATCGTTGTAAATCACGCTCGCTAACAGACTAATAAAACTTGTTTTGTCATATCGTTAAATCCATAACTTTTGTGTATTTACAATGTTTACAGATTGCATAAAAAACTTTATTTTATTAAATTGTAAGCTTTAAAAATGTATAAAGGTAGCCGTGGAACTCTACTTTAAAACAAAACAGTATTTTCTGAATCATTTCAATATACATAACAATTCTGGCGCCTAGTCGACAGCTATTCCTTCTTCTCATGAATGCGACGTTGAATTCATGCTTCAGCAAGATTGCACACTACAGGTCCTTAAATTCTAACAGACGCAACGATCACCTGCTCGTTTAATTAAATCGGAAGCGTATCGGGGCTGTAAACGATTTTCAAATACGATATACAAGACAGGATTTCGTATATACAGTACGGTTTTAGAAGCGATTTAAAATACACTCTATACGATTTTCTAATGATGTTTTATACTATGAGAAAAATAAACAGATTGCTAAAGCTTCATATTTATACAAAGAAAAGATAAAGAAAAGTGCTCTGCTACCTCTAAAAGAATGTTGATTGTCCGAAAGTCGGTGTTTCATGCTTCCTGTGCTCTTTTAATATTTATGTTCTTCTTTTTTAAATCGTTTGTTCCTTCAGGGTTGGTACGACGTCCTATAAATCCTGGAAAAGTCTTATAGATTTCGAAAAACAACTCTAAAATCATGGAATAATCCTGGAATTTTGTCATAGACGTCTGCAAAAATGTTTTTTTAATATAATTCTCATTTTTTTAATTTTTAAATCCAAGAACTTTCAGAATAATTTAACATAAAAAATCTTAATGCAAGTTTAATTTATTATATTTATTTTTTACGAATATATTTTTGTTACAAAAGGATGAAAAAGAGACTGAAAAGAAACAAGACAAGAAGTTAAAAGTTCAAGAGATTGATGAGCTAAAGGTGAAGAGAAAGAATGTTGAAGGCAGAAGCAGGCAAACTTGAGTTGGAAGCTATTTCATTTGCTGAGCGGGCGGAGGATAAGGCGCAGCACATGCTGATAGTAAAATCCAATGCACTGAGAAGGTCGGCTAAGTGTTAAAAAGAAGTAGTTGTGAAATTGGATCATTTAATAGGATTTAGTAACGCTTAAGATTATTGAATCTGTTTGTCATTTGACATTACACTTTTTTAGGATTAAATACACTTGTTCATTTTGTACTCATACATTCAAATAAATATGTCCAATTTCTTTACTCTAATTTCTTTTCTAAATGAAAAAGGATAAGCCGAGTGTTACAGAATCCTGGAAAAGTCCTTGATTTTGATTTATTAAAAGCCGCACCAACCTTGTTCTCAAAAAATGAAGAGTTGAAAGTGAGATCAAAATGATCTAATAACGTTTTGATTCCGTCGAAATAGCGTACATAGAGAAATAGAATAGAATATTAACTGTCTGTGATTCCTATGTGGGCTGAGATTCTATGTCTAGCAGGATTTCATGAAAGCTTGTTATGATTATGATGAGGATTTATTTTCCGGAAGAGAAGTCCCTTTTCATAAAGATAAATTAGTATAATGTATTATCCATTTTTCATCAACAGAAATAAGAGCTTGTTCTATGTACGATTCGACAAAAATAGCGCTGCACAAATTGTATCGAATCGTAAACAAAATGCCTCTGTATGTATACTCAGCTTTATCACTTCTCTACTGTGTGTTCTTTTATTGATTTAGCCCGTGGGTAAATACAGAATTTATAATAACTTGATTTTCCCTCCTCAAAAATAGGAATTAAGTATATATATATAGTATTTCACTAATGGGAAGAGATCCAGTAGAAATAGAAGGTTGAAGAAAAAATAGCAATACAACGATATCATTAGGCGACATCTTCGAGTCTTTTTCCTGAATAATCAGAGCTGGGCTCAACGTCAACCTTGCAATTATAGACAAGGTGGATAGGCATTTTGGGAGAAGGAAGAAATGAACTAGCACATAAGAGCTATTATAGTGATTAACATCCGAAGGGGCAATGTCTGTGGAATTCGTTGAGAACGGATCTGCACTCGCCGACAGTGTTGCCCTAAGGTTCTGTAATTATTTTTTTCTGTCTCGAATATTTCGCACTGTACACGTTTCTGTATCAGGGTCTGGCAAAGTCCCGAATCATAGGAAGACACAGTCAAGTGATCAATAAATTATAATCATGACATTTAATTTCACACACGACTAGCTAATGCAAACAATCTGGAGATGTACCTGTTTTCTGATTACTGCAGTTGTAACTGCTTGATTGACACAATTTATGCAGTTTGACGATGTACGGTACTCGAATCTCATCTCCGTCGATGCAAACATGCATTTTTGATTCTCGCGTCCCTGCGGGACACGCTCGGCAAGGCTTAAACAAACATGTCTTATAGAGTAAAGACATTATACGCGCGTTAAAAAGCTGATTGTTTCAGTCCATATGTATATATTTGAGACTTCAGAAGTTTAGGTCCCGAATCTTCTACAATGAATCTTTGCTATGTGCCTGCGGATTCTGCTGTGAGTCCGCACAAAATCTACATGTGTCCCGTTTTCTTTCATTTCTATCTGGTAAAGGAATTTGACCGGACACCCCTTTCCAGAGGTTGCTTTTTTAAGGCCCGGGTATTTCTTTCACATACAGTGTATCGTTTCCTTGATATTCGTCCTTTTCTTCTTACATGTTCTGTACCGGTAAAGCTCTCTCTCTTTTTCTCGATCTCCTTCTTCCGTTTTCGCTCTCCTTCTTTGTTTTCCCCTCACTCTCCTCCCTCTTCCTTTATTTCTCTCTCTCTTCTATTCTCCCTCTCCCTCTCTCTCTCTCACTCTTCTCTTTCTCTATCTTTTTTTTATATTTCTCTCTTTCTCTTTCTTTCTCTCTCTCTTCTCTCTCTTCTCATTCTCTCTCTCTCTTTTTATTTCTCTCTTTCTCTCTCTCTTCTCTTTCTCTCTCTCTCTCTTTTTTCTATCTCTCCCTTTCTCTTTCTCTCTCTCTCTCACTCTCTATCTATGTCTCTCACTTTTCTCTCTTCTATTTCTCTTTCTCTCTCTTTCTTTCTCTCTCTCTTCCCTCTCTCTCTTCTCTCTCTCTTCTCTTTCTCTTTCTTTCTCTCTCTCTTCTCTCTCTCTCTCTTTATTTCTTTCTTATCTCTTTCTCTCTCTCTCTTTTCTATCTCTCTCTTTCTATTTATTTCTCTCTCTTCTCTCTTTTTTCGATCTCTACCTTTCTCTTTCTTTCTCTTTCTTCCCTCTCTCCCTCTCTCTTTCTCTCTTTCTTCTCTATCTCTCTTCTGTTTCTCAAACTGTCTCTTTCTTTCTCTCTTCTCTTTCTCTATCTCTCTCTTTTTTCTATCTCTCGCTCTCTTTCTCTTTCTTTCTCTCTCTTCTCTCCTTTTTTTCTCTCTCTCTCTTCTCTTCCTCTCCTTTTTCATTCTCTTTCTTTCTTTTTCTCTCTCTCTTCTCTTTTTCTCTATCTCTCTTATCTTTCTCTATAACTCTCTTTTTATTTGTTTCTTTCTCTCTCTTTCTCTTTCCTCCCTCTCTATCTGTTCCCTCTCTCTTTTCGCTTTCTCTATCTTTCTTTTTTCTATTTCTCTTTCTTTCTCTATCTCTTCTCTCTCTCTTTATCTCTTTTCTTTT
>JAUYWV010050674.1:0-16143 GCA_032274565.1 Nematoplana nigrocapitula
AACATGTCTGTTTGGTTTAATTTATTTTCTAAATAGGGCATATATTGAAAAATTGAGGACAGAGGGCGGCATATTTTCTGACAGTCTAGGGCGGCACTTGAGCTAGGCCCGGCCCTGCATATGTCCCTTTTTGCTGATGACACATCATCAATAATTGGTGGATCAAGTGAAGCTGAACTAAACATAAAAGCACAAAATAATATAAAAAATGTCAGCTTATGGCTTCAAAGAAACAAACTTACATTAAATTTAAACAAAACAAACTACATTACATTTAAAACAATGATACAAACCAGAAATCAACGTTAACTTAAATCTTGATAATACCAGTATTAAGAATGTATCTTCAACAAAGTATTAAGGAATAATAATTAATTGATGAAAGACTAACAGGGAAAGAACATATAAATGTTTTAGCTAAAAAGAATCTCTATAAAAAATTGGATCCTAAAACAATTACAAAACAAAGTAAGTAGAAACACGCTTAAAATGTTATACTACTCTTTAATATATCCACACTTGTACTATTGTTCTACAGTATGGGGCTTTACAAATACAGCCTCTTATAAAGCAACAAAAATAAGTCTAAGGATCATAACTAAAGTTCCACACGCAACGCATACCACAGAACTATTTAGAAAGGAAAATATAATCACTATTGGAAACTTAATAAAATTAAAAACAGTCTTACTCTTCTATGATATCCTCCATCAGCCTCAACATCCACTAACAAATCATTTCCAAATAAATCTCAATACCAGAAGTAGAAGACCAAATGCTATCCAAATACAATATACAAGAATAGATGTAAGGGAAAAAAACAATTTTCTTAGATGGAATAAGTAATGATAATGACTACTTGATCAAATTTCAAAATATAAATAGCTTTAATTTATTAAAATCAAAAGTAAAAAAGAACTACTGAAATATCAATAAATCCGAGTATAGCAAAATGTTTCCTGAATTTACATTACTTATTGCTTTGATGTTATCAATTCACATCCTCCTCGGGGCGCCATGATACCTTCTTCCTTCTACAGATCCTTCTAAAACCGTTATACCGAGATCTCCTGCACTTCCTCTTGCCATATGTCAAAACTATTGAAGCTTCAGTCAGTCTCGCTACTCTTCCATTAGTTCTCTTCCCACACCAAGTTCTTCTAAGATAGATGCATCTGTTCGATGTTCCCACCATGAGATTCCTCGCATTGTCGCTAACATCACATCTTAAGGGATATATTTCTCTTTTTGCAGCTCTTTTTGATGGTCCAACTTTTGCAGCCATAGAGGAATATACGCTTTCATTACTCAGACCTCCAAATGTTTTTTAGCTTTGCATGCTTTCTCATTCACCATGGCTATGCGCTTTTTAATATCTGGTGGGCAATCACCATTTGCTGACTTGACTGAGCAGAGAAAATTTAAACTCAGTAACTTATTCAATTTCTTTACCTTAATTATCGCAATGTGTGCCCTAAAATTTCGTCTCCTAGCAGCAATTATTGACGTTGTCTTTTTACATTGATAGACAAGTTTAATAGATCACTAATTTCTTCTGTCAGTTTGGAAAAGCTTTCTCTGATATTATTTTCTGTAGTTGCTAGAAGCGTGTGTCATCTGTATATCTACTGAAATACCATGCGTCATTATTTGACGAACTTTTCATGATGTCCTCCGCATAACGCGTTCCCCGTTCAATTTATATTGCAGCCTTGTCGTATTCCCTTGCCTATAACAAACCATTCACTTTGCTCGTTTTGCCAACTTACTGTTGTCGCTTGCCTAAAATATGATTATTGAATCAGAGCAACTAAGGGTTGTTTAGGAATTCACATGTTGAACAATAAAATAATTTGGATTGTTGACACGATCGAAGGCTTTAGTAAAACCTATTACAGCTGTTAAATAAACGCCGCAACAATTTCTTTCTCATGATTTGATTACATCCTTAGTCAAAACTTTAAAACTAGCTGGTGATCAAAGTTACAAAAATCTAAACGTAAATTTTAGTGTCGCTATCTGTTTTCTCAATGGCATCGTCGTCCTCATCGTCCATCAAAGACTCCTCGAGCAGAATCTTGTTTTGTCGCAGGGTTATCGCTATAGTATTGCACATGCTTCAAATGAGCGCATAATGACATCTTTGGCGTAATGCTTCTTTTACCCAGCTAAACATCATGAGTCGTAAAGGAGAACGTGGCAATTTCCTGCTGGAGTTAGATCCGTACCACGAGCTGGCGCCCTCGAGGAATCGTTTTAAAGCCGCACCACCAAATGAGATTGTGAACTAAATACCGAAGCGTTTAATCCAAGAAGTACGGTACTTACTGTAATTCTAACAATTTCCTCTTCCAAACGCTGCATGGCATTTTCTTCCATGATCAATCGCTCTTTGAGATTGTCCGCCTCTCCTCGCAGTTTGTCGAGACGCTGATTGTAAGTCCTGGTCTGGATTTCTTTGGAACGAACCAGATCGTTCAAATCGCGATCCATATTGTGCTCGAGTACGTCGAATTCCATTTCCCGCTGTTGATTGACGTAATAAGCTTCATTGACCTGAAATTGATGACCAAAAAGTATTAAGTTAGCGTCACGGCGCCTCCGCTGTGCACTATTTCAACAGTTTTTTAGTTTAGCAGTGTGTTGCTTTGTTTGCATGAACTAATTAGAATTGGAGGTATTAAAATGGCTCCCACAAATTGATGGTGCTTTTATGTGCTTTGTTATGAATTGATTAATCAGTGCTAAAATCGATGAAACATTTCGGAAGCTAAGAATAAGGTTAAAGTTATGGTTAACGTATTAATTTGTTTATACTACTTCTGTTATGATAAAATTTTATTAAGATGGCATTTTAATTTTTTATCAACCGCTCTTTTTATATTGCGTAGCAAGCTTGAAGGTGACTTTATTTTCTTTATTAAGTTGATTTCTGCTACCAATTTCAGTTGGAAAATGTTCAATTATGATATAGATTCGCTAATTCAATAATATCACCGATGCAACTTCTCTGTGAAGACGATAGCAGTGGCGGAAAGGAATGTTTGCTTCGGTAATTGTAGCTTTTGCTTTCCCTATCGATGTGATTCTTTTCAAAGCAGACTTGCATGCCGCAAATCCAACAGAACAACTTGTTGTCAGGAGTCTTCGGAAATTCGCCGGGTAATTCCAATGAAGTTGCTCGAATCTTGACAGTGGATGGCTTGTATGCTCTTGGCATGATTATCGTCGGACGTATACTAATGCAATTTAATACAGTAAATGGCACGCTGTCTTATTCTTGCACACGAATACGATGTCAAACTACAATGTAGGTGCTGCGCTATAACTCCTAGTTACACGGGCACAATTATTATTATTTTTTAAAAACAATTGACAAACACTGGGAAACTACCGTGGGACAGGAGTAAAATGGAAATATATTGTTAGTGAGGGAATTCATTCCGCATTCAGTGTGCGTTGCACATAGGCAGAGGTAAAACTCTATTATTATAATATTTGATAAGGTGACCAAATGAATGCATGTGTATGGACGAAGTGACATACTTGTCGCGTCAACTCTTTGATTTGTAGGTCCTTTCTTTGAAGTGGGGTAAGATATTGAAGGGAGTCCTTTTCGAGTTTCTCCAACTGTTTCTGATTTTCGCTATGTAAGAGTTCCAAACGCTTCCGGCTAGCAATTGTCTGTTTGACCGGAATGTTTGGCGTTGACCCCTTTTCTGTAATGAAATGGAAATAATATAGATGTTAAACTCTAGCCCAAGGATTATGTTCAATGAAATAATAATGATTAAATGAATTTCATTAGTAAGATTTGTTTCATAATTTAGGTAAACTTCATTTACTGATTAATTTATTTGTTGGTCGCAATATAACAATATATATGACAGAAAATAGTTCAAACAATAACTAGAGATTAATGCATAATGCGCGTTTATTTCGTGATTCATTTTATAATTAAATTTGAAAGGATTTTGAAAGAAAAATCGAGTTGATACTGATATAAATTATATAATTCCTCCTATTTCGAAGATATACGGTATTAGAAATACATTTAGGATTTCAAAACATTTTCGTATTTAAATTATGAACAACTTCGTAAAGTAGTTCATTTACTCAGAAAATGGTAATTCTGATAGCATTTAATACCATTTTAAAAGGAATTTTTCTAATAAGATTTCTAAAGCGTTGAAATTATGTAGTGTGCGAAGAATTCACAATAACTTTCCACTCATTTTATATTACATAATCTCCGGATTAATTTTATATACCAATTCTTTATCTAACTTATGTAGCATTGTGATATAAATAAATATTAAATAAATTAGTTGTTCTACATTTAAATAATAAGCTTGAAAATCGTAAAACATCTATTTGTTAAATTTACCTCTGAGATGTATCAAGAGCTTTAGTTTAGAGTACAATTTATTTGCTGTTTTTTTAAAATGTACTCTGAAATGAAATGTAAAATGTTGAAACCGTGACACTTTTTAAATACCAAAGCAATACACAGACAAATATTGGTAACATATATTGCGAACGTTTTACTTTTAATCTTTGCCTGATGAAGACAAGTGTTGTTGTCGAAAACGTTCGCAATATTCTTTATGTTATAAGTAGAAGACTTGGGTATATAGAGGGTCCTATTAGATCTTAGATAAAACAAATAACTCCAAACCGGGTGGGAATGGCGAAACAACATTTCTGCATATGAGCTGCTATGGAAACAATAAAATAAAACATAGTAGCTTGACATGGAAGATTTCAAAATCTTCAAATGTCAAATTTTGCATTTGCATATCTGTATTGATTAATAGCAAATTCTTTTCTAAATTTAATCAAACATTTTCCTGCTTGAAAGAGAAAGACTAACTTATTGAATATTGAGTCTGTGTTCTTGTACACCAATCTTTATCCTACACAAGAATCAATATGATTGCATTGTAATACAATATTTTACTTACTAGTTTCGTATAGCCGCACTCAATTTTCTTCAATTCGTTCAAGTTGCAATTAAGTATATACGTATAGTGAACTTAAGAATAGTAAACATCAAGTGTCTATAGGACCAAAAGTTTATATGAATATCGTCAAATAGTGTTAACAATAAATTATATGAATTTGTCATTGTAACAATGTGCTACTTATGAAAAACAAAAATACTAAAATCTATGCTCTAAAGGTCACGCAGTCAATCAGTTCGACTCCCCCCCCCCGCTTTAAGTATTCCCCAATGGGGCTACTTCTTTTGATATCATTTCCTTGGAAGTCTTGTAAGCAGGCTTGTTCAGTATATGCAAAAGTTCGGGGAGTGCTTTGAAATTGTAACACGGTCATGTTGGTAAGATTAGAACAGACGATGCCCTTCTCTTGTTGGTAAGATTAGAACAGACGGCTGTGCTCTTCTCTATCTTGTTTTCACCATCATACAAACCCCTAAACCACAATGTAGAGCACACCGCAGCACTTATACCCAATTGTCCACGTATTAATGAAACTAAATCAAAAAGATTTTTTAAGAGAAATTAGTTTGACCATCTCACTAAGGATGTGCGGGGAATTATTAGAAGAAACAGGTTATTACCTGTTTGATTACATAATGAATAAATAGCAGTGCTATATACACACTTGCAAAATACTATAAAGGGATCCGAGTCTTACCGCAGGCAGCAATAAGTGGCTGAGCTCTGTACTCCTCACGTGACAGCTCAATCCCATCCGCAGTTTTCTGTTTGACTAGGCAAGGTCGTGTTGAACTTCTTCGGCCAGCTATGTAGCCGCGTACGAGACTCTCGGGCTCTTGAAAATCAATAATGTTTATCTTTGGTTGCTCAACAGATGTCCGAGGAGGTGCGCTCTCCTGCTCGATTAAATCCTCCTCACTTTCGAGTTTCACTGGTCGAAAGACAACTCGGGCCGTCTCGTTGATGGCTTCTTCGTCCCTTTTTGCTGAATTTGGTTCTCCCGCGGCCATTTCTGACGTTTGATCTCCATCCGGGTGACCTCCTCCCGCCTGCTTACCGAGACCTGCGCCCGCTGGAGATATGCCACTGTCAATTCGGGAGGCTATGTAACGGAATCTGGCCGGCTGACCCCTCGCTGGCAGATCCCATTGCTTCCTTGTCCGCGCAATAGGCGACGACGACGACAATGAATAAGACCATGCCCCAGTCTCCTTGGACTGGCATGCCTGGTCTGAATTAGTTGAGCTACTGCTGGCGCTACTACTGCTGCTACTGGTTCTTCTCCCGCCAGTAACGGGATATGGCGTTGGTGCTGCTGAGTTATCATTTCGGTCCTCGTCCATATTTGGTTTTCTATTATCAGTTAAAAATAGCTGCGAATGCTTTCGATACAATGTTCAGCACTTGTAGTTCGTGCGCATAAGCAGTCCAGTAATAATCTTTCGTTTCCATATATTTCTCTCGCTGTCTATGTCGTCTACTTCTTGTCGGTGACAGGAGCAAAAATCAATGGAATCGATAGAGGAGTGGGATAGTACACGTGGCGTTGTAGCTGAGCCGATTACACACATACAGTACACACGCAGCTAGCAACCCGTGCATTGTGCACATTTGCCAAACGATAATTTAAGGCGCAGCATAAAAATGTTGAAAACAGCAGCTGCGACTCACTTCACGACTTATAGTGAGCAGGAATGTGAATGTCTGACATTTTTTGTTTCAATATTTAGTGGAAACCCATACGCAATCTATTTACACAATACACAACTCAGCTAAACTTAAAACGAATATAGTGAACAGGTATAGGGAAAATAAATAACAAATAATTTTATGAAAATCTTTTTCTATGGTATGAATAGCTAATTTATGTCCTGTAAACAATAGCCACACCTGGTTAAAAAACTAATAATCTACAATACATTACACAAATATTTTATCCCGCTTCATATTTTGTAATATTAAGTCAATGCGTAAGCCGCCAAAATATGCAACAATGGCAATAATTTTTGTCACAAGATTTCATCTATCATTTCGAGCATTCTTCACATATTCCAGAAGTTTGTTTTCCTTAAATGCCTTAGACTTTTTCGGCAAAGATTTTTTTTCGTTGTCAAACTTTTTGAGTAACAGCACAATTTTTTAATATGTTTCCAGTCATATGCCTAGTTTGGCACTGCAAATACTCTTGATACCAGAATACCTGGTCCACATAGTGGATGACTGATAACCTTGTGTCTTCAGTGCATCAAAGTATGCTTACAAACTCTCCTCACTGGGATTCTTCTCCATCTCCTCACCAGGAAAGCATTTTTCGCAATAGCTAGTATAGTCATCCCAGTATTTGGTATAAATTGCAGCGCTGTCCCTAGGCAATAAGTCAGATGTGATTTCATCGTAAGGTCGTTTAACAGATATTTCAAATAAACAAATAAATTCGAAAGATGTTATATCTTATTTAATTTAAAGTTGAATTAATCAATTATTTACATCCGACCTTATTACTCAACAACTGTATCACATATATCGGTTTCCTGTACACCGCTATGGAAAAAAGCTTAATTCGCATCATGATGAAAAGCCTAGTTTTACCACTTGGTACAAAATTACCATCGGGTTGGCCCTCGGCGATAATTTTGTTCCTCGGGGTAAAACATGTTGCTTTTCATCCTAGTTGCGAAAATAGCTATTTCAAAGGTTTAACAGAACATTTATTCTAAAGTGAAGGGTAATTTTACCAAGTCAGTGGCGCAACTAGAAAATTGTCGAGCGGTCCAGTCCGAGAAAGGCGCATTTCCCTTATATACAGGTGGATGCCGGGGGCGGGGGAAGGGAGTTTAGAAATATGCGCCATTTTACTATTTATGCTCTTTCTCCCTTTCTGTGTCCTCTTCATTTTCATATTGAATATAGTCTGAAAAAGGGCTCCAGTCTTCACTGGATATATCAATAAATATGCGAAAACAATGAAAAGACTTGCGCCTTCAAGCCAAGTATAGACTATACCTACAATATATTGATAGAAATAAGAATCAAATAGTTTATACTTGGAGCCATGCAGTTATAGTTAACTAGCTACTGTAGAAAGTTACTATCTGTACATACACTTACTGTATATATCTAATCTATATAGCCTGCATAGCTTCCATGTACTGCTACGAATCTCGGTTTGCTATATAACCATAGAAATATATGAATTACTACTATAAGCGATTTTTTGGCCTTTATCTCATTTATGACCTGTCAACGTCTCCTTCGCTACACGTGCAATCTGATAACATCATTGCAGCATCAGCGTCGCTATGAATGAAACCATTGCGGTCACGAAAGCACTGGGTGATCTTCGAGCACACGTGGATACGGTTGCAAAAACCATATACTGTACAGTCAGTGAGGTGAAAAGTTCCACCACTTGCTTTGGCTGGAGCTTTTCCCCTACTTCCTGACTTGACGAGAGATGAGTGGAAGGAAAAACTGAAATAGTTTGAACGTCTATACAACGAAGATATCCCCTCACCATGATATAGACATTGAAAATATAACAAAGAAGCAGAAGGAGAGTAGAAAAGTATATGATCAAGACACGACGATAGCTAAGATATTTATAGGTAGTATTATAAACATTTTTCATTTTAATATTTCGCAAATGAATAATTGCACTGTAGTAGGGGCGCAAACGAAGGGGGCGGTCCAAGGGTATGGAACCCTCAAAGATAATGGCGCCATTTTACTATACTGGGCGCCCATGTAACTTTATCAACGAAAAGGGCGCCCTGAGTGAAATTGCCTCGTTTTAATCAGTATGCAACTATATCGTCGAAAGGGGCGCCATGCCTGAAATTACTTTTTATATGTAGTACAACTTTATATGAAAGAAGCGTCGTGACTGAAATGCCTCGTTTAATCTACATAGTACAACTTTATATGAAATAGGCACCGTGACTGAAATGCCTGGTTTAATCTAGTACAACTTTATTACCGAAAGAGAAAGAGGACATCACGGTGGTGTAGTGTAGCACGCTTGCCACGAACACCGAGGTTCCCTGTTTCGATTCTCGGCTAGGTCAACCTTTCATGATTAATTTCAGTGGAAGTCCAACAGCCAGGTGTTATCGGACAGTACCGGTACCCATCGTTCGCTGCCCTCTGCAGTGGATGCTGGTGTCCACCTCTGCATAACTACTATTATAGTACTGTAGTATGTCATGTTAACCAAGCAGATCAACTGTAGAGGGTTTGGTGGTGGGCAAGATTGGGGGTAAACGATCTTCACTGTCCATTAGTACAGTAGTAAGTAGTGACAGGTGCCCGTTGGTGATGCGGGTGCCCGAGAATGCTGTGACTGAAATTACCTCGTTTTATCTAGTACAACTTTATTTTCGAAACAGGCGCTGTGACTGAAATAATCTCTGAGGGGGGAGGGGTGTCTGGACCACCTGAACCCTCTGTGGTTGCGCAACTACAAGTTACTTATTTTTTATCATGCATATTTTAAAAATCACTATTTTATTTTATTTTGAATTTTTTCTCGGTTATAGTTTGACATATCCTTGAATTTATATATTTTACTCATTTAGTACTCTCAAATTTGATTATTACAATAAATAGTATTGAGGATTTTTTCCACTGAATTGTTTGTCAATAACGAAAATTATCTTTCCGAAAAAACGGAAATTTCTGTCTTTTTTACGTTTGTGTTGGTATTAGTATTATTAAATAAATTCGCCTTCAAGAACAACAATATTAACGGCTTTAATGACCGCCATTTTTTGCGAAATTCTTGATAGCTACCAAGGAAGCACACCTATATTTTGTCCATTATGTCATTATCATTCTCTCTGATATTTCGCATTTTGACTATAAAATCCTTTTTGAGTCACATGCAAACTGATTGTTATGTCCTCCAAAATTAAATTATTCTCTAATGATCAAAGGTTTATTGGATTAGGGTCAAACAAGTCATTACACTTCCCAGTAGCAGACAATATTTTTATATAAATATTTAGTATATGGAAATAAAAACAAAAATTAGGAAATATTTCAATTAAGAAAACTCGATGTTTCCGAAAAATAATGACAGGAAAAGTACAAATCCCTTTTAGCAAAAATCTATATTGAAACTCAATCATATGGTCACAAGACGCAGTCACTGATGAACTTTCATTAATTGAATCGGGTTGCTATATATATTCTCCCCGATAATCGCTGGTTCATAAGAAGAAGGATTATATTCCACTGGATGTATAAGTGCAGAAACAGATCTTCAAACACAGTCAGTTTGATAAGAGTTAGAATGAATCTCTGAATTTGGACACAATATGATATTTTCTATCACACACCTTTGTTTCGGCAATTGTACTTGATGTATGACTGTAGACAAAAGTAATTAATACAATTGTTTTCATGTGGAGTTTGTGCCAGTTAGATGGCACAACCTTTATACAACTAATGTAAATGAAATGAATTTGACTATGTAAAACTCAATCAGCAAATTTTGTCTCCTTGCGGAGGTTGAGATGATGAATTTCCACTTTCTTCAGTCTTGTGGGTTGCTCGTCACCTTCTCCACCGTTCATCTCGTCCATCCACTTTCATACCTTTGATTTTTCCTGTTATCATGTCCTTCTCTCTCGACTCATGTCGCAGAATGTGACCACAGAACTGCAATTTACTTGTTTGGATGTTGTTCAGTAGCTCTTTTTTGAAACTGCTATCTCTAGGACCCTCTCGTTGCTGACCTTTTGGAACCACCTCACCTTCACCATCTTTCGCAATGCCCACATTTCGGTTGCTTCAAATCTTCTCTCCTATCTACATATCTATCTATCGAGTGTTCTGCTTAGACAAGCAGGTTCACGTTTTATGGCATCCATTTTCTCCACTCCAGTCGATTTTCTGCTTTTTGTTTGAGATTCTTATATGAATCTGTATTTAATTCTGCTAACATGCCTTTTCGTGGCCTTTCTCGTCCATGTTTTCCACGAAATCGTCCTTTTTTCGCTAAGTTAGCTTTTCTTAAGATGTGACCTATCCAATTCTTCCGTTTCAATAAGTCTGAAGTAAATTATGGCTTTTTTATCTCTTCTAATACTTTTTCATTGGTTTTCTGATCCTGCCATGATATTTTCTGCAATCGTCTCCATTTCCACATTTCGAATGCTTCTATCACTTTCTTGGAGTGTCGCATGTTTCTTATCCATACAGGGCTACACTCCATATTATCGATTTGACAATTTTCTTCTTAGTTTCTATGTTTGACCCTTTGGTGCATGAGCAATTCTCTTCGTTTGGTAAAGTCTTGCTTAGCCATAACAATTCTTGTTTTTATTTCCTCATGGCATCTACCGTTCGATGTGATAATTGCACATAGGTATTTTTATATTGCATTTTCAGCTGTGCTATTCAGATTTTCTACTAGTGTTTGTAGTCCCTTTTCTGTATCTGCAGTTAATGATTGATCATCTGCAAATCTGATATCTTTGATTGTGTGTCATATTGTGCTGGATCCGGTGTGAAGAGTGTTGTCTGTGTTTTGTCGACGTTGAGTTGTAAGTGATCGTCCAAGTTTTGATGCTGTTGAGGTGAGGTATTGTATTTGCGTTTGTACTGTGTGGATGTTGGTGTGTGTTGATGTGATGGTGTTGTCGTCTGCATAGTTTACTAAATCTGTTGGTGCTGGGTGTGGTTGAGGAGTGTCTGCTGTGTAGATGTTGAAGAGTGTTTGGGAGACGACTCCCCCTTGGGGTACCCCGTTTGGATTAGTTTTGTTTTGGATGTGATATTGTTGTATTTTGTGTATGCTTGTCTGCCTTTGATGTAGTTGGCTATGTATCGTTTGAGTGTCGGTGGGATGTCGGTTTGGTTTAGTAGCATCGCCCATAACAATACTGGGAAGGACCGCTTTATTAAATAAACAGCGATTGCTTCACATCGTTCGTTTTGTTTCGACCAATTGAACACTATGAATTCGAGATTGGTTTTGAGAAATGGGCTTTGATTCTCGTTGAAACAGGGTAAAAGAAGATGTCTTGACTGATCTCATTGTTTTTTCTACAATTCCGTCGGTCGTATCGAGAAAACTGAGGTAAAGCCGGCGAATACTCGTTTCCAACAAGTAAATGTATATTTGGTCAGCTCATTCTCGTCAATCCATGTGATCACAGCAAACATGAACACATTGTATATGCTCTCCGACCATTGTGAAATGATATGTCCGATACTCGTAGGTAAATTGGCGTTTTGGTTGGCTATCCGCAATCACCATCTAATTGACGGCATCTTTCCATTTTTTGTTTATTTATAATTTTTGTTTTTTAGCTTTTTGGCTCAACTCCATTTTACAGATGTTAGAATTTGCTCTTCTTCGCTGATATCGTATTTCTGCATTACCTTTGGTACTTATATTCTTTCTATTTATAGCTAGCTTTCTGTTATGGTATATCAACTTTCTAGATATTAAGTAAAATATACAATGTTTCACATACATCTTAGATACCTGAATGGTATTTGTTAGCATTTCCATCTTTTTTATTATCTTTACAGGTTACATCGTGCTTTTGTTTCCAATGGAAGGAAGGATGCACATCTAATTGGATGTTCTATTATTTGATTATTCGTGTTAGCCGAGCGTAGCTCTGTTGATTACGATTCAGCGTGATATCTGGTTTTAAATAATTGCAATCTTTGCGTTTTGGTGTTTTGGTATGATTAAGCAGAAATACGATGTTGCTCTTTGCTTAAGTGTTGTACTTACAACCCCACAAGCTACGTGACGCTGCTTACTCCCTCTTTACTTATAAGTTCTTTGGTAAAAGCAATTTCACTTAAGTCAATTAGTTTATAAGGAATTATGTCAGCTACCAGGCGCGTAGTCAGGTTTATTAAACGCGATACGCCAAGGTGTTGATTGTAGTTACCAACCAGTAAAAGCATTACTTGAAAACTAATTATTTTTCAAAGATTTTATTAGTAAACCTATGAAAATGAAGTGCAATTTCTAACAAATTAAAAGTTAATTTTTTTATCTATCGAGTGCTATGCTTTTGTCAAGTAGGTTCACGTGTTTAGAATCCATTTTCCACTCCGTTCGACTTTCTGCTCTATGATTTTTATTTTTATATGAAACTGTCTTTAATTTCGTTAGCATGACTTTTCTTGGCTTTTCTCATCCACGTTTTCCACGAAATTGTCATTTGATGATTGTTTTCAATAGGTTATCTTGTCTCAAGATGTGACCTATCCAGTTTAGTTTCCAATTCTTCCATTTCAATATAGTCTGAAGTAAATCACATCATTTATCTTTTCTAATACTTCTTCATTGGTTTTCCGATCCTGCCATGATATTCTCTGCATTCGTCCCCATATCTACATTTGAATGCTTCTATCTTTTTCTTATCACTTTCTTGGAGTGTCTTTGTTTCTGATCCATAAGGGGCTAAACTCCATAAAATTGATTTGACAATTTTCTTCTTAATAGTTTCTATATTTAACTGTTTGGTAACCAATTGTCTTTGTTTAGTAAAGGCTTTCTTAGTCATGGCAATTCTTGTTATATTTTCCTCATGGCATCTACCATAGTTCCTAATTCAAAAGGTGTTCAACAAATCATTATCTGCCACGAGGCAATTTACGGCATTAAAAACCGGAACCAGTTCCATAGTCACGGAGATACATATCTGAGTTCAACAAGATATTCTCTAGTAACTAAGACGTGGAGATGACAAATTTCCGATCAGAATAGTCGACACAAATAAGGAGAACTTTATTTGAGTCTACTTATTGTGTTAATAATTGCTTAGTTCTGTTCTCTCTAGTGACAGAACAATCTCTGGTAAAATGGTGACGAAATGAATATATTTGCTTATTAATCCTGATTAGATGACAGAGTGACTTTCGTCATAGAAAAATCGGCCTTGACCGCTTTTCAGTCTATACTGTAAGAACCCAAGAAATCTCTAGCTATTCATTTCACTGGTAAACACCTTCACTCGCGGACCGTACTGCATAGCAATACGACGATTATTAGCATTGACTCCCACATCATGCCATCTAAGAGAAAGAAAAGAAAGTGGCCCGTAGCCCCTTGTGGTTTGTCGTGCAGATATTCCGCTAAACAGTTATATGAGAAAAGGTTCCAACAGATCTCCAAACCACAGAAAGACTTGCGGAAAACAGTGCTTGTAAAAAACAAGTGCAACACTGATTATTGAGCGTTATGTTTCTTTGGCAGAAAACAATTGATTTCAGTATATATACATTTTGAGACCCATATTAATGGTAGCATCTCTACTTCCTTCTTTAAATAAATTGCGACTTGTTTTACTATGACATCGTGCGTTTCGTCCTCATTCTCGGAGCGGATCAATGAACCGTATGAAAGACAACCGCACCAAATCAAAGATCTTCGTTTTCAATGGGTAAATCTAGAACTTTGTTCCGAATCCTTTGAATATTGCTTTTCATCTCTCTCAGTTTCTTTTCAAAATATATTGAACGAAAAAATTCCGTCACTTACTGTAGTTTGCTGAGAAAATTTCAAAGCTAAATCGGAGCAGATCAACAAATTGGAAAAACATGTTATTTAATTTTATTTTAAAAATATGGCAGCGAATAAGTGAAACTAGCTTCACAGTAAGTAAATGGTGCGGGTTGAAAGCTTGTACAATACTGTACACCTTTATTCCCAATTGTGGTTGTTTTGGATTGATTGCGAAAAAAATTCAAAGACTTAATCAAACAAAAGTGCTGAAACTGAGAAATACTGTATGTTGTTATATTACATAACTTGAATTATCAATAGTGAAATATATTTTATCATTCACAGTGTGCACATTAAAAATTTATATTATTAGAGGAAGTTCGGCACATCAAAGGAGGGGCTTTGGTTTTCTATAATTCATAGCAGAAATATGAATATTGTTTAATAAAATTGTGACTCGAGACAAATAGCATTTACACGAATATTTCACTTAAGTCTACATAGATGTTAAACATGGGTTAAACTAAGTTATGTGTTCTTCATCAGTTTAAAAAATGATGTAAATCAAAGCTTCTTAACCAGGGGAAATTCCCGCCTGGTGGGAATTTTCGTCATGTCAGGGGGGAAATTTCGTACTGATATAAAACACAATAATTATGCTATATACTAAGTTTATTATTAATTATTTCATAAAAAATCTATGAACCAACATAGGGTACTAGGTGTATTCCCAACGTAACCTATGCAATTCAGTATTCCAATAGTATTGCATTGGATAAAGCTAAGTATAATGAATATTAAAAGTATTGATCACCTCTTGCCTAGCACAAATACAGTTAAGCAACGCGGTAGATTTTCCTAGATTTCTATCAATGACAATTCGGCGAAGGACTCATTCGGCAGCTTGGTCCTGGGAACAATCTGGCTGAAATGAAGCCAATGTTTCCTCTCTTGACTGGAGAAGCGGCCTTGAAGGTCCTGCTACCCTTCTCAATGAGATAACTATATGTGAAACAGGGATTTCTTCATCCATCGACATCAAGACCAGGGCATGAAAGAAAATTGAACGACCTACGTGTGACCTACGTTGTTCAATTTCCACAATTCAGACGCGCATTGTCACACTTGCGAGGACATTAAAATTTAATTGCTTTTTATGACTATGATTTTATTTACAATATTATTAAATTGTAAAACCGTATTATTATTTAAAATGGCAGTGAATAATAAAACCACATACAGATGTTCCCACATGTTCGCCATCATGCATATTCAGAAGTGCCGTTCTGACAACAGGAAGTACACCGAAACTTTCAAATTCCGTCGTATCATAACTGACCAATAGAAAAACCCCATTGAAATCGTCATATAAAAAGCGTTCTAAATAATGAATAAATTGAAAGCTTTCGTTGGGTACTTTAAGACGGGGTAATTTTGACCACTTTTTTGAGTTTTTTAAACTTTTTATATAGTAAAATACGTCTGTTGGCAAAATCGATCTTTATGAAAATTTATTTTGTGATATTATAAAGCATAAATTAACAAAATTTAACAAGAAATAGTAAGTTTTTTTATTTTACCTCAAACAGTAAGAAACAAATTATGAAAACGGGGAAACTTTGACCAGATAATCGCTTATTAACATAATATCATAATATCATAAAATCAAAGTACCTATGGAATGTCAACATAAATCGCACACAT
>JAUYWV010050785.1:0-16142 GCA_032274565.1 Nematoplana nigrocapitula
TTGCTGACGGGAAGCGAGCGCTGTCGTTCCTCGAGGGGATCGGGGTGCTGACGCGCCCTCCTGACCGGGAATAAGACAGACAGACAGGTGCTCGAGAATATATGGGACACCACAGTGGATCTGAGCAACAAGTGTAACATCACTATTCAATTAGTAGCCGCCCTCTGTGGTGTGCCCAGTGGACATTGATGCAGGAGAGGCACTTAAAAATGTCAATCAGAAAGATGCGAAAATCCCCCTCTACTCGGTACAAGCCAAAATCAAAGCAACAATCAACAAGAAATGGAGCGAGAACTTAAATAGAAACACATTCCGGCACGCGATAATGTAAAAGTAAGGGAACACAATGAAGGAAACCCGGGGTTGGACAAGGAAGGACCGGAGCCTGCTAGAACATCTTTACATACGTGCGGGCAGTGAACTTGGCTGGGTAGCTTCAGATTGAAGATCACGGAGTCACAGGAGGAAGAAACTATCTGTCACATACTTGAAGATTGCAAAGAAAACAGAATCAGTCGTCTCAGGAAGGCTCACAGGGTCGGTAGAAGATCGGATCTTCGCGAGAAACCCAGATGAACAGTGGACTTTTACAAAGGCACTTTAATTTCTCTAAACATTGGTATGGTCAAGAAAAATGCCCCCCCCCCATTGTCGGTAGATTTGATGAGCGAACATTTTAGTCAATAGAGCACAGGGCGTGTAAACGTCTCCTTTACGACCATTAAAGGAGCTATGTTCTATTAAGAAAAATGTTCAGCACATGAAACTCTATACCTGGTTTCACACTTATGTGACTTAATACTTTGCCACTTTGTTGCGCACATCCTCTAACCACCAATCCCACAGATCATCTAGATTTATGCGCCCTTCAACACCTCGGAGGATAAATACATACTATTTCTCACCTCTTTCTGATAATCCAGGGGAAACCAGCCGTTGACTGTGTCGCAGGACTCCGGTGCATCGGTGTCGTTGTTCAGCATCTGCTGCACTTCGGGAAGATCGATATCACAGAGTAGATAGCACACTTGACGAGCATCTGGCAGGGTGTGCTCGTTGAAGCGAAACGAATTTTCCTGTGTAAGTTGGAATCGAACGAAAATCTATATGTATTGTACATTTCGATTTATTACAACCTCCATAGAACAGCGACAATGCACTGTGCACTACAGATATACTCTACTACCTACTCTATAAATAGATGGGCATAATGAGTGCTGCCACTCAAAATTATAACAATTATAAAAATAGACTGAGAAGTAGTCTCAAATTAATCATGTTTTATAATTAGATTGTTTATAGTCAATAGAGTTGCCCTTAGACAAAGACGTCTATCGTTGAGCTACACGTATAGCAGCAGTTTTTGCTTTATTGCTCTACGCGTCTTCGGGTCGCACCGTTCCCGCTCCAAACCGGTGCGGACATGGCGGGGCACTACCTATTGGAGGCGGGTCATCCCTCGCAGGAATCCTATGGTCTCATTAGGGTTCCTCAGGGTTCTGTCCAAACTGGGTTGCGGCCGAATAGGGATTCCCGCAGTCCAGTCCCTTGGACACACTCCGTTCAAACGTGGCGCACATCGCCAAGACGCCGCACGTTGGGCAATCCCGTGTCCCTTTGTTGCGATGCTTCCCCTGCTAGTCGATCGGCGCTTCTTCATTTCTTGATTCGCTTCACTTCCATCTACTTCGCCCTCTCATCCAAACCCTGTCTCTGCAGGCGTGTTTGGTAGGCCTCCTGGCTTGATGTCTAGCCAGAGTCATTTCATCAAGCCAGAGTCATTTCATGGGAAAATCTGATAAAATTAATGTCAAGGAAAACTGAAAAAATTTGCTATTTGAAGCAGCGGGACTAAAACACTACGGTATCTGTAATAGTGGTAACTGGGTGACACTATCACCATCATCATCAATAGAAGAGATGGGGAAATATCTTCAAAACAAACCTTTCCAACTCTGCTATCCGAGTCCAAATCCACATCTAACATTTCCAAATCAATCGCCCGTTCGTTAACGGATCGCTTCGTCTTCTGATTATGTAACAACTTCTTCGAGGGTCCACGGGATGCTTCAATGGGCAAACGTTCACCGGGATATTCTGACCAAACAGAAAATGAAACATTTGATAGATCAATACCATAGAAAACTAAATATACGTAATAGATTCAATAACTTTTTTATATAGGTATCTATATACATCACAATTTGTATCTGTTTGAAAAGTTGTTTGTTTCATGCAGAATATGACATCATTTATTGTTTTTTTTTATTTTAGGCCTTATGAGGGTGTCCTGCAATTTCCAACGGAGGAGGTAAATCAAATCCACGACATTTGCGCACTAGACATTGTCATTTGTTGCTTTCTTAATATTATTTTGGTTGCTATGACAACTGAAATCTCATGCAGGAACGGCACTCAGCTGATGATTTTCGTGATCAGGAGCACTGTGCGTGTTTCAATATACTCTTGTTGATTCGGGAAGTAGTAATATGTCCACACAGTTGATTATATTATTAGTGTACGATTGTCATAAATATTTAAATTAAGCAATCAGAGCCGGAATAGGACATCCCTCGCAAGGCTTACTAGCTGAAATGCGCACATCGACGATCTGGTACTTTCTGGCCTCCTTGTGCAGGCGCGGATCGTAGCCAATACGGATCCAGGTCCGCGCCCAAGGACCAGTCCGCATGTAGTAGGCCACAACGGCAAGGCAGTGCTTGAACACGTCCATACTGGGCAGACTTCGCAAGTGGTAGAGCAGACCGGAACGCGACCAGATCGGACGACTGACAAAGAGCTGCCGGTGGCGCATCATACAAATTCAATCAAAAAGTATTCAAAGTATTCAAGTATTCAACAGCTTGTCGTAAAAGCGTTGCCACCACCATATAATACGTCCACAAATGGTTTCTTTCAAAAAAGGAAAATACAAAAGCTTTCATGCGACGTTTCGGTTTATATATTAAACCATCATCAAGCAATGCCTAACACGGCAAAATAATATGTATAATAGTTTGTATTTTTATTATTATTTGTGAGAGAACTAAAGTAATCAGCGAAGCCATTAATATTGATTTTCTTGTCCTTTCACAGTGCGGTATTCAGATATTATGTAATAGTTAGTACTATTAATAAACGAGCACTACTGCACTCGTTGTTGTAGATATCGATTTGTTTCTACAGTATAACTCTATAATTGTGGTATTTATAATAGAAAAAAATTAAAAATTATTTAAAACCAGGTAAAAAGATGTGATATTTAAAATAACATCATACGATTTTATTTTACTACTAATAGATTTGAGAGTAGTATACCTCGAAATTTATAAGAAAAATTGGTTACATTTCAAGAGGTCACTTCTACAGGGGTTCATTTATTTTTGTGACTAGGCAGCTTTTAAGCCATTAACCCCTCTTGGGTTGACCCTGATTTGATCCAAAGAAAGTATCTCTCAACATAATTCTCCTCTCTGCTTTCTCCTACCGAATCATCAGAATAATTTGTTTACTTGAAAATTTGGTTGTTTCCTGATATTTTATTGCCCTATGTATCCCCCGAGTGAAGCCGCGTACCTCCGCTAGTTAAACATAAGCTGATTTCACCCTTACCATACTCTCTTTCCTTATACTCCAATGATTATTGCTCTTTCGTGCTTGCATGCGTCTTATCATCACCCTAGCGATCTTTGTACCAACTTATCTCGGCGCTACATGACCTTTAACTACATCATATTGACGCGTGCCTCCACTCCTGACTCCATTCCGCACATTCACGACATCTGGATATACTCTGTCGGCGTTTCTCGCAGTTTCCGACAGCCTTGCCGTGCTCTGGTGCCACCGTCAATTCGCTGGATGGAGGAGTTGTTTAATCCCACAAGCATCATCAAATATTTTCAGCATTCGAAAGGAGGGGATGTATTGCTAATTAGTTGATGTTATTCGAGGCTGTAACCGTTTTTAGTCTTAAAATCTCAGTTCTATTAATGTCAAGTAGAAATTTCACAAGTGTTACTGAACAACACGATTTAATGATGGCCATAAAGTAATCTGGCGCGGCATTAATAAAATCAGCAAAGGTTGCGTGCTTTAGGTATGCCCTACTTCGAAATGTCACCTATCCAATTAGCGTTTGCTGAGGAGAGTTGGAATTTGCCGATATAAAATCGACCGACAGTAGTGCACTGAGGTTGGCAATTGCAAAATACTTTTACAGATGTCGATGGCTCCCAGCTTCAACTACCGTTTTTTACAACTAAAGAATTTTGTTTCTTTCTGAGTATATAGATATTCTTCAGTGCTTTGTTGCTGCAAGTTGTGCATCTATTATATGAAGCAGCTACGTGATTCCTTCGTCGGTCAGTCGCGTACCGCCAGAACACGACGTCTGATTGGTCAGTTTTCTGACAGAGAGCGAGCCAGTGCGACTTGATGCACTCACACACAGGCTGGCTAGCTGGCTTAAAGCTGCACACAGTCAGCCAAGCTGATCTATTGATTTTCTCTGTCGACTCGCACTCACTCTGGCGTTATCTAATCTATCTCGCACTATAGGCCATAGGCGGAGGTTATCCGGGCGTGTGTTCGGCTTACGTTCAACGGCGGTAGTGAAATGGCAGCTTTAAAAATCGCTTGTTACTCGTGGCTAATCATGAGTTTGCTGTTGATCCCGTGGTTTTTACTATGGAGTCAGGTCAAATTTAATGTAAAACGCAGCGGTCAAACTGCACGTCTCTGGCCCGCGCGGTGAAAGTGAATGCGGTGTGACTAGGTTACACCCCTAGGAGACCCCCCGTATGTTACAATGGACTGGCCACAGAGGGAGCACTCCTTTAGACATATTATGAGCAAGACATCACATAGTGTTGGTTGATTTAGCATTAATCAGATATTTGTGGCAACCATCAAACTGAACTGACTGGGTATAGTCAGATAATGCCAGTGCCACCCCAAATGCTCCAGAGCTATGCTAATAAGGACTTACGCATCTCGGAAGGAATCCCGGCGTGCGGTCTTTTGAGACTGTTCATAAGTTTTTATCTATTGCAAGTGAGCCTCTTTCTCAGAGGTATCGAGTCTTTCCTCGGTCTGTCCGTTTACAGAAATGTAGAAAATACCGGAAAGTGCGAAGAGGGACGTTCAAAAGCCATACCCAGCCCAGGAGATCTTTCATGTGTTACAAGGGGACGGACACAAAGGGAGCACTTCTCTTAAACATGTTAGGGCACGATTTACATCGCCAATCTAAAACTGTTGTAGGGAATAAAAAATCTCAGTGTTAGTGTTCTTACAAACATAATTACTTGACCTATGCTTGATTTGGTTATTATATCATTCTTTTAAAACAATACTTACTTCTAGAACAAGCATGCCGATAGTTTATTTCATGTAAGTTTTGTATTTTTTGTTGAAAGATGACGAAGACAGTTTTGTACTGTAGTTAAATTATGAACTGCTTCACTGCTAATATAATTTTGTAAAAAAAGTTACTGCAAAAATTCACGTTCTAAGTAAAATGATTTTGTTTCAGAAAACCGTTTCTTCTAATAATAATTCAAGATGTACTTTTACGTTGCCACACAAAAATGTCAATTTCTTTCTGCGCTGTATTTATAGGTTATACTATAGTTACGTCACAATGTGCTGATGGAAATTGTATTTTTCCGGACATTGTGTTACCACCTGTTGGATGCCCTGCAGGTACGAAGAACGTTGAACCATCTCAAGAGGGCGAGTACTTCGGAATAAAGTTATTTTGACACGGAAATAGTTTTGGAATATTCCGAGGATGCTAAATAATTCATTGACTACTGACGTGGCTGTACAATACATCGTATAAAATACGGATAGCCTCGATTGGAGGTATGGGCTGAATATAATTCCTGGTGACCTTGATCAAAATGGCCACAGATGCAAGTGGTGCTGTGTTGAAGCTTATCTGATGAAAGTGTTTTTTGGATTTGACGAGAGAAGACATCGTCGCACAGTATTTTGTTTTTGTAATTAAGAATTGTTTCTGCATTCACTGTTCTCTTTCATTGTCTATTCAGTTTCTTTTTATAAATTAGCAATGACATTTGGAGTTATATAAATATCTGTTCGTTTTTGTGTATAAACAGGAAAAGCATATATTCAACAAAAAATTTATGTTCATAGGCATGCATTCGTTTCAGCTATAATCGATTTGGATATGACAGACCTTACCAGAATTACTAGAACAAAAATTGTAAATGTAATGGGACATCTTTAACACTGCTATACTTACGCCCCAATGTGTTGCAGGTGTGGAACACCTCTTCGTGCGAATTCGTGCGCACCCTGAGCGGGCACAAGAGGGGCATCGCCTGCCTCCAATACAGAGACCATCTGGTCGCCTCTGGTTCCTCCGATAACTCCATTCGCCTGTGGGATATCGAAAATGGCACCTGTCTGCGGGTCCTCGAGGGACACGAGGAGTTGGTCCGATGCATTCGGTTCGACAATAAACGGATTGTTTCCGGAGCCTATGACGGGTGAGTGAGCGGAAGAAATGGGCGATACTATAATTGTAGTTTCTTGGTGTGAATCCGCGTGTTAACATATTATGATAGCCCTTCTCGTAGCAGTTTATCAAACGCACTAGTTTAATGCACCTGTTCTGTTTACTGCGAAAGTCTTGCGGCTCACCATATTTCAAACACGAGTTGAGTTGAGTTTACCCGACCCCTTCCGGAGGATTGGGGGGGGGGCGACGCTGGGCCGCCGAGGCGCATCAACCGAGCGACTCTCCATGGACGCCTCCACAGGTCTCGTAGGCTCACCGTCCCACCAAAGATGGCCAGACGGAGGCCCGAAGTTGAGGGACAAGAAAGAAGGGTGTGAGAAAGGTTCTGCTGGCATTCTCCGCAGGAAGGGCAAGATGAGGGAATCAGGCAGATTGACTCGATGCAGGTAAGCGAGGAGGGTGGAGTGTCCGTTGCAGCGAAGGTGCGAAAGTTCACAACAGGCTGAGTGGGGAAGGAGAGGCTCACAAGAAATTTTTGGAATCTGGCTGTCGAAAAGTTTGTTTTGAAGGGAAGACCACCAGGAGGAAAGGAGAGGGTGGTGGATGTAAGAGGAAGAGGCTGAGAAAGACTCCTCAACCTCCCCTTTATTAATTTTACACAAACTGCGAGACCATAAAAATTTGATCTCACATTTTTCGAATTTTATCTATGAAGTTGACTGCAGACAGTAAAGAAAAAATCTACAAAAGCTACATTGAGGTATTTATTTTTGTTAAAATGGAACTTGTTGTACCTAGGTTTATCCGTTATTTTCTTCATTTCATCCAAGGTCTTTCTAATTTCTTCAAAGAAACTGACAGTACCAAGTTGGAAAGTTTGGCCAATATTTTGTGTTTTAAAGTATGGATACTGAAAGACAAACACAGAAAATCTGTGAAATAATTTATGTCATTAACAAAAAATATTTCAATTCTTACATTGGATTGAACTGATGTTTTTTGGTCAGTACTTCCAAAATCTTTCGTGTAAAAAGCAGCATCAGTAAAAAGAAATCCTTGTATTCCCATATCCATCCAAAAATTTAGAGCATCCTGAAATGTAAATATTAATTATACTAGTTAGTTAGTTGATGGCCAATAAGGCCATTGGTACATCTAATCTCCAACCATCTGTCCTTTGATTGGTGGTATGAGTTAGCTCCCGTTCCCCCACTGCATTCTTTAATATTGCTCTGTCACGTCTGTATCTGTTTCCTTGATATATTCTTTTTTAAAGTTCTTTGTCATTGTACTGCATTTAATCTGGTCAAAGGTGGTATAGTTTCTATTTCATAATCATCTGCATCAGCCCTTCATGTTCGATACAAATTGCATTAGTTTTTCATTTTTTAGTCTTTCCAAGTAATACACAATAACTTTTATTTCAAAAGCCTTTATCTTTCTCCAGTTTTGTCTAACTGCCCAGCTTTTGCATTCATATATTAATATGCTTACCCAATTCTTGCATCACCCTGTCTGCCACATTTACTAAAGGTTAGCTAATGCACTAGTAGTTTCCCTAAATCTTAAAACTTCTGCCCCCCCCCCAGCAGCTGCTTTTGCAAAAGTGTTGCCCCAAATATTTGAATTGCTTCACTTATTCTAATTTATCTACATTCACTTTAAGCATAATCTGCTCAGATACATCACCATTTTGCTCTTTTTTGAACTTATTTTCTGCCACATCTTCATATCGATTTGAGGCTAGTTATTATTTATGCCAGTCCTTAGTTGCTGTCAGTAAGAACTTAAATGTCATTAGCAAAATGTAGATTAGTATCAAAAGTCTACATCTAACATTTCTTCAAAGATGGAACAGGGGCGGGGGGGGGGGGGGGGAAATGTGTGTGTACCAATTGCTTTAAATGTTATCAATTCAAATGGCTGATTATACAGGTTTCGAACAAGTCCAGTTATTCTTCTTCCTGTTGCATTTTTTCATAATTAGCCATGGTGTTTCATTCCACACTCTATCAATGTTATAAAAAATTATGGAAGACCTTGGTTCTACAATTTTGAAAATGAAACAGGGATGAAATTGTTTCAGTGGTACTGATTTCTATTTGAAACCAGATGTGATACACTGTCATTAAAATTTTTCTTTATACTACACAACAAATATATCACAATTATGCAAGTAGAAATACTATTTTGAAAACATATTCAGCAAATACGAAATACAAATATACCTTGATTTCTTTAATAACATTTTTGTTGTTTAGGTTTAAATCTGGAAGTAAACATTCTCCTTCACTATCACTGTACGTGGAATAGTACTCTTCATTTTTAAATTTAATCCAAGCTTTATTATTTGTTCGACCAACCTAAAACATAGAAATATAACTGTTAAAAATAAAATATATATATAATATAAAACAATTTTTTCAGATAATTAGGTAGGTTCTACAGTATATCATATTTACTCTATCTACTGAGGTCAAATTATGCAATTACATTTATAAACTCAAATAAAAATAAAGTATAATTAAAAAAATTTAAAATTATTTATAGACAGATGCAAGCTCAAACCATACAATTAAAGTTAATAGTAAGGCAGTCTAAATATGCAAAACAAAGTTGAAATATCAAACTGTTGGAAGCTCCAGTTGCAGATGTGGTTACTACACAGATTGAGAAGGCAAGTAAAACTAAATGAACTTAACTTTTCAAGCAATTGTATGCACTTATTCTTCTCTAGACTTTTCATACTCTAGTCTGTGGGGTCAAAAGTGCAAGTCATCCTTCTCCAACTGGCTCTGTATATTTCATTGTTCTCCCACATATTACTCCTCTTTCCATCACATGTGGCCATACCATCTCAGACAGTTTCCCAAATAGTCCAATGATAATCTCTTCTCTTGTACCATCACTGGTAGTCATGTCTTCTTCCTGTTGACTTTAATTCAGGCATGAAAAATCCAGGGAAACAATTTGGCTGCCCATGGCTATGTGAGCATTTAAAGGCATTTCAGAATTGGTGTTTATGGAAGGGCAATCCATAAAAAAACTTGGATTAAAAAGGGGAGTTATGACTTCTAAGCATTTTGTTACAAAATCAAAATATAAAAAGTAAATATTATGTAAAATGAAAAATAAAGGCATTTAGTTTTCCCTGAGTTTCCAAAAATAATAATGAAATTCCCTGATTTTAACTCTTATTTTCATTTTCCCTGATGCGGGGAACCCTTTTTTAAGTCAATGAAGATATAATGCAGCTTCTGTAATAGTAAATAGATTGCATTTTATTCCAGCATGAATACAACCTGTGCTTACTGATCTGCATTCTCACCCTTCACCTTTTGATGCAATTTTGGATGTCCTTGTTCTTATATATGAGCAGGAATGTGCTAAACCTTTACATATTTGGCATAATCACAGATGTTATGATATCATTGAACCAGCTGCATGCTATTGATATTTAATCCAAATCCTTAAAATGTAAATTTTAATTAAAATTAAAATTGACACAGATATTAAGGCCTGCTAAAGTAATAGAATAAAGAGATTCTAGTTTTACTAGTACATTTTGAATTGTTGAAGAGGTTTAATATCTGCCTAGATTGCAAATTTAGAAATCCTAAATAGATAGCAACCATCTGTTGTCTCCCTTTACTTTACCAAACACCATCTTCTAAATATTTGTATTACCAAAATATTTTTATATTATTTGCCATTTGAATAAAATTAGAAAAATTCTTACCCAGTTTGCTGCTGCGGAATTATTTGTTGATTTCTTGATAAAGAATTTCAGTTTTTCATCTTCACTTAGATCAGCCGCAAATGTTTTCTCTTCAATAAAATCAAAGCTAAATTGATTTGGATTAAACACAAGAACAATTTCTATTCCTTTGTTTCTAAATGTTTTGATCATTTTTTTCATGTCAGTTAGGCTTCCAAGATAAGGGTCAATAGCTTTAAAACTTCTGGTCATTCCAAGGCAATTTGATGTTTGATTAAAGTGGCCCAGAAAGATTGGATCAATAATAACAAATCCAACACCCAATTTGTCTTTGAGGTAACCAATTTTCTCAACAATTCCTGAAAGAGAAATGACAATTTTTAATGTAAAGAACTTTTCCTTAAAAATATAGTATACTAAATAGCAAAAATTAATGTTTAAAATATATATTTCAGTGTGAGATAAGGCAAGGACCAGCAAACATTTGGATCCAGAGGGCATGCATTCAAGTAATATTTTAATAGACTTTTTGTCTGAGTGTTTTTGTTCGCACACAATATTAAAATTTGTATTCATCTAATAATGTAAGTCAAATATTTTGGTTTGAAAGGTGTAAAGATTGAACAAAAAATAATGGCACTTTGGCATTTTATAAAAAAATACTTTCAATTTATGGATTTTCATTTTCTAATAGCAGCATTGCAATTGAAATTTTAACAAGTAGTAGAGTATGTCTTCTACAATTATTTTTTTTAAATTATGATAAACTTACTAGGGTTATTGCCTTTCAATTAGGTGGGGTTCCCCCCACTTTACTCAGAATCTAGTTCCCTATTTTTGCAGTAAAATGTACATGACCAATGGCAATACAACTGCAACTACTAAATATTTAAACTGCTGTTTTAACTGTCTTGATGGTATTCACACCAATGTCTACATGGCAGATACAAGACCAATAATACCTACTAAATAAGTGCTATACATATTAGGTTTTCCAAAGGAGTAAAAAAGTTAGCCTAAGTGAATTTTTATTACTGTCTAGATATAAATATAAAACTGATGAAAAAAGGAAAAATAAAGCAACTCAGTTTTCCCCCTGATATTCCAGAAAATTTTTAAAAAATCCTTGATTGTAACATTTATTTTCATTTTCTATGATATTCCAAAATTTTTAAAAATTCCTGATGCAGGGAAACCCTGATTAGAAAAATAAAGTAAAAATATTGCATCAAGCATATACAGGGTTCAAAATTGTACTCGGAGAAAAATCCAAAAATATTAATATCCTGTGGCACATGGCTATGCGGGAACATATGCACAATGATAAAATTGAGCCCAAAATTCTAGGTAAATCTAGAAAATTCAAGCTCTGCATATGGAGGGGAGCAGACCAAAACATCACCAGTCCAAAATGTCACCAAAGGAGTCCAAAACATTACCAAAGAAATCCAAAATGAAACCAAATAATTATATATAATACGGTATTATATTTGATTATAATAGTAAACTAAATAATAATGTTATAGATACTTCGTATAATAACATAAGCCGGTTGAATTAAATAGTCTAAAATACAATCTACATTCACTTATACAAAGTAGGTATCAGAGTATAATATATTGCATAATTTTATACATAATATCTTTGTACTAAATAATATAGTATTATAATCTTTTGGTGACATTTTGGACTTTTTTGGTGATGTTTTGGACTGGTGACATTTTGACTCGAATTCCATATGGAATAATAACGCCACTTGTGTTGTTAAATGTTATTACATCAGAATTTAAAATTCAAATTTTGCTTGCATATTTTATATTAGGCAACTTTTATCCTGTTTTTAGCATTATGCTTAGCAATTATAAATATAATTATATAAAACAAAAATATACTCTTGCTCTGCTAAAAAATATGAAAGAAGCTATGTTTCAAGTTTGAATGGTAAACAGAAAATCTTGCAAGCATCCATTTAATTTGGCATACTATAGTCATAGAGAACATTGAGAGATCAATAACAATTGGTAACTAATAAATTTTCATTACCTAATCCTGGAACAAAAAGTCTTTATAGAAGAATAAGGAAATATATTGAAAGAGCATATGCTGGAACTTTCAACTATTTCATAGTAGCAGTATATACATAAAAAAGTAAATTGCCATTTGGTTTTGCAGAAAAAATCTACACAAATCACCATTTGATAGAAACTTGAAAGATGCAGGCAATACTTGGTATTATTAATTTTTAAAACAATATATCAAAAAGTGCTAGAGGCAACAAGTTTGAATAGAGAGTAATTGGATTTAATAGAAAGGATGTGGATCTAATTTCTGTCTATCAGCTATATAGTATTAGTAGACAGATTATAATATAGGAATGCGGACTGAATTAATTCAGGCCATGTCATGGCTGAAACACATTAGCAAGTCTTGATTGAACTAATTTACAGATATTAAATAATTATTTGGTTCTACTTTACTTTCAGGTGGCTTAGCTCAGGATGACAATTCAACAAATTCTCTTTTTTTAGGTACACCAATAATCCAATGTTAAAAGGAGAAATTTAATAGACAAGTAGGATTACCCGTATAACGTTAGTATATATACTCCTATCTATAATTAATAATGAATAATTATGTATGTATGTCTGACCGCATATTGATTTACTTTTAGCATCACAACAATCGCTTAACTGCAGCATATCGCTTACTGCAGAATTAAAATTCCTTATCTGCATCATATCGCCTACTGCAGAATTCAAATTCCTTAACTGCAGCATATCACCTACTGCAGAATTCAAGTTCCCACGGCTTCTCCTATAGGCTATTGATTTAGCATCGCAGCAAAAACATGTTTTTTGGGGTATTTTCTGCTGTGGGCCTCTCAATTAGAAATTTTGCATCTCGTGGCAGCCGTCTCGGGTTAGAAACGGCCATTCAGGCGCGGATACTTCAGCAGCCAGTTAGGTCTACAGTCTGAGAAAGAGGGGGAAGTTGTCCCAGAAGCCTCCAAGTAGGATAGACAAACAACAAAATACGGAATTGAGTCTTATTTTCTAGTTTATTCATTTACAATTGCAATAATCGCTTATTCTGCAGAATTCAAATTCATTATGTTGTAGAATATTGATTGAGCATTGCATCAATCGACTACTGCAGAATTCAAATTCCTACGGCTTCTCCTTTAGGCATATTGATTTAGCATCACAGCAAAAACATGTTTTTTGGGGAATTTTCTGCTGTGGGCCTCTCAATTAGAAATTTTGTATCTCGTGGCTATTTTTCCCATGTTACCCATTGGCGAAGCATTTTTTCAGTCATCAAGCATGTAAATCAGTCAAGAGAGTTGGGAGATAAATACCGATCAGACATACATACATTTATCTAATTATAGATAGGATTAAAAGTAAGTTAGTTGTCTATAATTTAACTACATTTCCAGTACAAACATGCTGCCCAAAATGAAATTTGCAGGCACTTTCATTTGACTAACGGATTCCCTCTTATCGGCAAATACGATGATGATCGCAATCTGTCTTCAATAAGACATTCTAACATTTTTATCATTATCGTGATAGTCACACGATGCTAAGATAGGCGCGATTAGACTGCATGATACTTCAAGTCTTAATATGAAGTGTGGATCATAAATTGTTTGCAGAAATGCAACTGGTTTCATTATTTTGAACATACAATATAATAGTACTCCCTCTTTTAATATTAGAGAATTATGCTCGTTTATTTCGAAGACTACTGTATTGATAAGATCAATATTAAAAAACGTATCGACTTTGAACACAAATTGTTTTAATTATATATATATGTACGACAAAATAATATAACTGCCCGATTAGAAATCTCGTATATTTTAGCAAAATAAAAAATTGATTGTATTCCACATTGCTGTTTTAAGTAATTGATTCAGAAGTACAGATATATGCACGTGTTGTGTTGCAAACGAAGTCATTCTGGTGGTTTAAATGCGGTCATCTTCATTTTATTTACAGTGCTAGTTTTCGGAAAATACCTTCCTACTTAAATAAGACAGTTAAAGTAAACTGACATAACGTAATATTTTTGTAACTACTATTTAGATTATAATTCGATACGTCATACTAGCGCTATATAAATTCCGATTAACCATATTGTCTAAGGATTTTAAGTGGCGTGTATGCATTGTTTTGCTTAATACGAGTATATAGGGTCGAATTTAACGACATTGTTTTGCTTAATACGAGTATATAGGGGCGAATTTAACGACATTATTTTGCTTAATACGAGTATATAGGGGCGAATTTAACGAACAGATATGAAATGAGGTCATAATAAGAGGAAAACGTCGTGATTTTCGGTCATGCCGTCAGGACATGAGACTTTTTGTGATGAGACAAGTCGGGAATGGAAGTGAATGCTCATGTCATGGACACCCACGATAATTGCAATTTTTGAAAAATAGAGAATCCGATGAAAAATTAAATATATTTTTAGTTGTGTTGCCAGACATGTCGGCACGCCGCTGGCGTGCCGTTTCCAAAATTATAGATAAAAAGTACATCCATGTATATCAAATAAATGGATCACAGATAAAAAATCAGAATACAAACAGTATAGGAATAAATACAATTTCGCTTGGGACTGCAAAGTCAAGCTATCCGGTGGTTATACAAATCGAATAGTACAGATCACATTTGAGAATTACGGCTTTTAACCTAAAAGGCAAACTTTGTTTCACAATTAATTTCGTTTCTAATGTCAAGAAAACCAAAATCGTACCGAGGAAAAGTGTATTAAAACCAGCCAGGGGATTACTGTAGATAATCCCAACAACAAAATCAATAGCAGTAAGACAGCTCTTCACAATCAGACAATACCGAAATGTAGACGGATAATCAAGTTTACAAATTCTCCTGATCAGTTTCCCACACCCAACACGCTTTCTTCCTCTCGTTCTCCTCTCACTTTTCTACCTTCTATTTTATACCTCTTCACTTTCTCTATCTATTGTTTCTTGTCTCCGGGACGCTGACGCGACATCTCCACAGGGAATTACAACAACCAGTTTTATCCTGTGAAACCTTTCAATCTGCACGAATAAGGTCACAGTACAAGAAAAAAGGTCATTACTTCAGCAAATTTTATACCACCCAGAAAACAAACGAGAATAAAAATTCGAAAATTTCGCAAACTAAGCGGCAGATCAACTGCGGTTCTATTTGGCAAAGTGACTCCACTAGTCAAACTAGTTCCTTATGAGGTGGGTCATCTTTGGAATGTTGGCCAGTTTTAATGCATTTTGTTCATATAACGGCTTTGGTTTTCCAATTAATCACAGCCAACGAACACATCTACGACTGCGCCACGCCTCGCTTGTCCGCGCAACACCGCACCACACGGTTCATCCAGCACCCATAGCCCACAGCGACGGCCCGGAAGAGGGGAAGGCAGGCGAGACCTGCACAGGCCTCCGTCAGGGAGTCGGGCACGACCATGCCGCTGGTCAGACTGGTCAGCATCCAGCCGTCCATACCGACGCTGCTGAAAAACCTGCCCGCTTTGATATCGGTCAGGAGGCTGGTGGCGACAGCTTGTGGCGAGTGGAGACCGGCCGCACCCGAGATGAGCTGAGTCTCTTCCGGTTTGCCCTCGTTCTCCGTCTAGGCCAAAATGCAAGATATAGAGCTATCAGGAGGCGATAGCAGGTGTCACCCAGATAGAAGTTTACAGGGATTTGGACTACAGTAAATTAACGGACCGTGGCTAGACTTGAAGTGATGGCAGTTTGAACAAGCTAGGCCTTTGTATTTCCCAGACAAGGGGACACGTCAATGTCCCGACCTCTCGGAAGGAGAGGAAAAGAGAAAAAGTCAGAGTGGAGAGACGGGAGATAGAGAGAGCAGAAAGAGGGATAGAGAGAGAGAGAGTGTGTGAGAGAGAGAGAGA
>JAUYWV010050896.1:0-16140 GCA_032274565.1 Nematoplana nigrocapitula
TAAGTTGGTGATCAGTGCCACAGTCCGCGCCTGGATATGTATTCACATTATACAGAGCTGACTTCCATCTCTTCTTTACCATGATGTAGACAATTTGGTTCCTAACGCGATCCCCTGGGCTTGTCCAAAAATGGTGTTCCCAATCATAAAATCGTTCTGTGCACAGAAATCCAGTTGTCGTTCCCTCTGTCATTCATTCTAAACCATACCTTCCTTGTATCTCACTCGCTTGATTTCAATATATCGCTGACTAAAGCAAATGCCCCTTAGCATACATAAGGAGAAGATTAAAATATGCTGCTTTAATTTTAGATTTATAAATCTGTTGTGCTTCCTCCTCTTTACGTAAACTGTCAAATCGTCAATTGAAAGCAGGCGTATTCCTTAGTCTTACCACGCAGAAACCCGTGGGAATGAAACAGCAACATTATTAAATAAAATAAGTTTAACGTTAAGATTTTGTTTTAGTCGATAATAGGAAGTCAACAGAACAACTAACTTCAAATCCAGTTACACTATATTCTGTTTCTTTCCACCTCTCTTATTCGCATTCCCCACATGTGTGCTCGTTTTAGTGGGACTCGTATCGTCATGTCTTTTGACATTAACGGATGGCACATTGAATGTGACAGGTAATACCGAGGGGATTCTTTTCTAGTAGAAAATTGTGGGCCATCTTTCATTCCGTCTTTTCACAAGGCGTTCTTTCCTTCCTTTGCTAACAGGGTTCACGTCTTTACCTTCTTACATCTCTGCCGCCGCTATCACATCCCAAGTTCCCCACTATTCAAACCGATTCTCTTGCATGCTGTATATGTATGAGAAAATGGGACACGTAGAACTTTTAAAGCTACGATTTGTAATGACAAATATCTCGTGGCATAGCAACACCATTAGAGGCTATATATAACTCTCCGAGTAAATAGATTGAAATATTTATTAATATTTTGACAAATTTGTTGCTAAAAGTAAAAACGTAAATTTGAAATGAAAATGTGGGTAAGGTCATATAAGGCGCTTTGTGATGGGCAAAGAATGTACATGCCTGTTAGTTAAATTCGTAAATATTATTATGATCATATAATACTTTTTTATTTTGACCGTGATAGGATAGTAATTATGTAAACGAGCTATTTATTTTAATGGTTTGCAAAAATATACGTAAATTCATTTTGAATTATCTATACAGTAGTAATATCGGAATATCAGAAATGTAGCTTAATATGCAAACAACTGATGCTGTTTTAATGAGTAATATTGCCAAAGCGTTTGTCTATCTTTTACAATGTACATAGAAGTTACAGTTAAAGAAACACAGAGTCAGGAGTTGGAGAATATAACAAAAAACTGTAAGAAATGTATATCAGCAGATTAAGAATCTATAAAATAAAATTGGAAAATCCGAATAATTCAGCAATGATATATATACATACGTTTATTCTTTTGAAGAAGATTTTTAGGTTATCGGGGCTACATTTTCAACCTGCAAATTTTCACTTTCTGGAAATAATCCCATTTTCATAAATTGTTTTAGTCGTCTAATGCATATTTGAAGACAGAGAGAAGTAAAATCTCCTATCATCCCTTTATGTATTTATCGTTATTAGCAGCTTTATCATTTTTTTAATAGATAGTAGATGTCTCGATTTCTAACTTTATGATATTGTCACCTTCAAATTTACTTGCATTTTGCTCTGTGTGTTTATCTTTTTGTTTTGATTTGATTGTCCTTTCATATTAGCATATAGATCGCCAAAGTAGTCGACTCATCGGTTCAAAATGTCATCTACTTCGGATATGACTTTGCTTTTTTATCTTTAGCAAGAAGTTTTCTGTAGCTCTTTATCATTTTGTCATGATTTTCATCAATGTTTACCTTTTAATTTCTTATTTAATCGCATTGTGCGTTCATCTATTTTGTTTTGAACATAGACGTTTATTTCCAATTATTAAGTGTAGTTTACTCTACTTTTACTGATGTTTTGGAAGATTTACGATCATATAGATATAGAAAGAACCCTATTATGTGAAACTCAAACGTAGGATCTCAAATCTGTTAAAAAATGAACAATGACTTTCATCTTGTTAGATTATCAGCGCAATTAAGTTCAAAATTTACATGATCCTACAACATATTGGCAGATATAGTAACCAACTGATTTATGACATTGGGTGGCAGTCGTGGTTCATATTTGTTCTTGGGAAAACATATCAGTCTATGTATGCAATTTTATGATTGAGTGGCAATGTTATGAACCATGCTGCATATTTGTAACGTCGTTCCTTGCTCGGAGGAATATTCCTTTGAAATGGTACATTACTGTCCTTTGCTGCAATATTGTGAGAAATCATTTGGTTCTTGTGTTTGTTACTTGTAGCTTCGTTGGTAATATCTGGTTCAGAGAGAGTGTAGTTGATGTTTATCAACGTCTTGAAGGTTTTGTTGTTGGCGAATCTCCCAAAATACAGCCAAACGTTCGTTATCCATTTTGTCTTGCACTTCCATATGGAGATTGTTCACTCTTTCATACTCCTATATGACGCTTCCTGTAGTATCCCGTTTAATGTTCAATTGATTACCAACGTAAGGAAGTCGCCACCTTTCTCCTAGGCGTCAACGTAAACGCTGTCGGTTGTCGATGTTCCTCGAACGTGTTGTATATCTGTTCATGGCTGTTGAATTGACTGTATTTATTTGTGAATAGACAGTTGCATTTTGAATAGTGAATCACAATCACGATAATGTCAGACTGGTTGAATTGATTCTGTCAAATGGTAAACTAATGAACAATCCTATCTATAATTAGATAAATTTATGTATGTATGTATGTCTGACCGGTTTTTATCTCCCCAACTCTCTTGACTGATTTGACTCAAAAAATGCTACGCCAATGGTAACATGGGAAAAATAGCCATGAGATGCAAAATTTCTAATTGAGAGGCCCGCAGCAGAAAATACCCAAAAACCCTTGCTAATAGATGATTATTCCAGTATTCGCAGAAATTTGAATTCTGCAGTAGGCGATTGCTGCATTGAAAATCAATATATGGTGTACTAATAGAATACTGAATTTGAATTCTAGAGTAGCTGCTAGCTACAAAGCTAAATCCATATATAGTACAGAATAAGAGTCATAACGAAATTGAATCTGGTGGGTAACATGTGAAAAATAGCCACGAGATGCAAAATTTCTAATTGAGAGGGGCCCACAGCAGATGTTTAAAACATGCTAATAGATGATTTCCATTATTTATAGGAATTTGAATTCTGCATTAGGCGATTGCTGCATTGAAAAACAATATATATGCCATACTCATAGAATACTGAATTTGAATTCTAGAGTAGCTGCTAGCTACAAAGCTAAATCAATATGTACAGATTAAGAGTCTTATTAACGAAATTGAATCTGAAAACTGTTTCTCTTCAATATTTTTTTTCAAGTTTGTTTGTTTGATGTTTGGCAGTTTTGTTACGTTGATCAATGGTAGCCCGTACGTAACACTTTGATGCATGTAGGGATACTCTATGCGCCGCATGGCAAATCAATATGCTACAGATAAACGAAACTTAATTTATGCACGTTTATCTCTGTTAATTTTCGGGGTCAGAATTTCTTATGATCGATGTGGTTATTCCCTTAACAAACCGCGCTAGCTATAGCCACACACTATAACGGGTAATCCTACTAGTTACGCTAAATTCGTCTTTCATCTGACAAACGGACGCAGATATAGTGAAAGTTAATTTGATCGTTTGGTAACGACAATGTTCAGAAAGGTAAATTCAATGTCGCTTGCGTTATCTTTTTGCAAATTCCTGGTAATTTCAGTGGGAAAACCTATATGTATGGTAACAATCCCTGCAATGTTTAAATTATTATTTTCAATTGCTTTACTACTACGTCATGACATATTATACTATCAGCGATAACTAACCGCGTGTTTGGATCATTTCTTACAAATACTTCGACGTATTATGACAATTTATAAATTAATTTATTCTACAACACTGTATAAATTTTATATCGCAATTTTCGATAGATATGGTAGCCCGGTAGTTTATTATATGAAGTTTTAGATTACATTATTATCTATTGAACTGTATATATATACACACATAACTGGGAAGAAGTTTGCAACGACAAACGTATTTACTTGTACAATATAATAGTGTGAGTTTATAGAAGGGTTGGTCGCGTGGTCCAGTTCAACAACTCTCATCCGTCGAATCGACTAATCCACCTCGTATAGTTGTCGTTGGGGGAACAAAGCTGTGCTACAAATGACTTCTAAAAACCTGTCCAAATTTTATGTAGAGGAATAATTGAATTTGCATAATTTCTGCAACAAGTCCATTTGTGACTCGCTCAGATCGTTCCCTGTGGAGAGAACGTCGAGGGACGGACGCCAGCCACAGAGAGATGCGAGTTTGACCAACAGGCATTATTAACGTATAGAGACAACTTAACGTTTTGACAACCCTTCCTCAGTATCGCTATAAAATTTCAATTCCATATATTATTTTTTACAATAATCTCCAATGAATTTATTCGCGCTTTTGTTGGTGTTTTAGTGTTGGCATATTCCGTGTGTCCAGTTCAAAAAGAAATAAAAGATGAAAAACTGCAAAAGTAGAGCTCTTTCGGCACTTAATAGAGAACTAAAATAATTCCCAGGTAAGACAAATTTCCATGTTGCTGAACAACGCTTGCAGTTTTTGGAGAATTTAATAGAAAATGCTACGACTAATTCTTACCGGTATATAGCCATTGCAAGAGCTGCTCAACTTGCTAGAACATTCAACGAGTTTGTATTACAAATGATTTTTTAAAATTCGATTGAAGCTTATATTCATTGTACAAGTAAGAAAAGCCTGCAAATCTCCCAACAGACCGAAGACCCTCCTAGGAGATTCGAGGATGCATCAGTTGTTCATGCCAAGTTTAAAAATCCGGCCGTAAATTAAATTTGGATTTTTCTTTAAAATGACCATGAAAAGAACTACCACACACCTTTTAAGTTACCATTCTATTCTGTTTTTTAAGTGTTAGAACTAATCGATTGCTTAATTTAGTAATTCAATATTATTGATTGCCTAATTCAAATCGACTTTGAACGGATTCCCATATGCATACTCGTACAGAGTGTCCCAGAATCAGCTCCCAACATATTCTAGTGCAGAGACCGAATATGTGTAAACAACGATTTTTAATGAACAGCAGAATTATAGAGTGTATTCACACGAATGTTTATGAAGTAGTATAGACTGTCACTGGCGATCCATATAAATTAAAAAATCATTCAAATTATTTTTTTTTAAATTCCACTAATCCAAATTAAACGTTTAGTAAATATCGATTGGCATCAAGTTTGATTGCCAAGGAAAAAAATGCCTTTTACATACGAATAGAAGCTTTATTCCGTTTCGCATTTGGTGGTGAGCGGAAATCCTAATGAAGCGGTAAGTTAATACGCAGCACGATATGGTGAACCGTCTCCCGATCACAAACCTGTGACGAATTGGATGAATAAATTGACAGAGTTCCGCTCCTTCTCTAAGAACAGACCAGGACAAGGGTGACGTGTCACCCTAAGTGGTGATGACCAGCTTCAGTAAATTCTTGAGAGGGTTAATGAAAGTAACCAAACATTTGTCCGCCGGCTATCTCAAGAATAAACGGGTATTTTCAAATGTCCTGTCCATTGAATTCTACGCAAGTCTGATTTACAAAGTTACGACAACAGCTGGATGATGGAGATAATGACAGGCGACTTCAGTTTTGTGAGACAATGCTACATCGAATGGGTAATGTTAGTAACTTTATAACATATTTGGCCTTTGCAGATGAAGCCACTTTTCATGGTGAATCATCACAACTGCTTCTACTACAGCACCAGAAGATCCTATGGATATGGAAAAAAACTGTAAACGCTCTCTCCAAGTGTTTGCGTTTGGGCTGGGGTCACACGTTTTTTGGTGATCGGAATGTTCATATTTTACCTTATTTTTAAAGAAGTTACACCAAAACTGTCGTTATAGATGATGCCCCTTGTCATTAATTATTACAGAAGAGTTCGATAAATTCTGGCGGCAGTTACCATAAAGATGGATCATAGAGATGGATTGGCAGAAGAGGAAATCTGTGTGACATCTGGGACACCATGTATACAGTCAGATAGAGCCTTAATAATAATGATAGGACGCATCTAAAAATATGTAATTTTGTTGGATAATATTATGCTAAACTAAGAGTATGTCAACTTGTGATTCAAACAACAATATGAACAAACTCTCTATTGGAAGTTAAGCGGTACAGTATTGGTTTACCTTTTCAAACAAGAAACATATTGCAGTCTATACATTGTTAGATATGCAAGGATCATATAATACTGTACATCACGGCATCCATACAATTGCGGAGATATTTATGCGACAACCCCATCTGGGAAACCAAGATAAACAGGAAGCCTAATTAAATATATCCACTATACGTGCACATATGTAGCAGCGATTGCTGTCAAAATTGCTGTCATAGCAACTGACCGGAAATTAGACACAGTCGCCCTCTGTTTGCTGTGTGACTATAGAAATGCAACCCTTTGAACCGAATATTATTGAATTAATGGTTGGAATTTCTCTATATAAATCAGATGAAATGAAATATATTCGAAGACCGCTATAATAACAGCGTACTACAATTTTTCCTCAGTCTATATAGTATATCAAATGCCAGTGAATTTAATCCAGTTGTTGGTTAATTTCGTCCAGATACCATGGTTTTGATCCAAGTGCGATGAATTTTATCTCTAGTGGATATATACAAACGCGCACAGCCCTACGACTCTCTCTGTATAGGCTAATGTTTACATATAGGAGGGAAGCTCGGTATTTTTTATACTTGGCAAAGAGATGTGGAATGCAAAAATGTGTCGATGTATATTTTATTTATTATGCAAACACTTTTGACCGAGTGGCATTAAAGGGACTGGTTGAAATACAGTACTGGAATTGTTGGATCTGTACACGTTACATTTGTGCTAAAATCAGTTAATACCTCGGTGAGAAACGGAGTGTGAGGCGCAAAGTTGATGATAATATGTAAGTTCAAAGAAATGGATGAAATTTGAATTTGAAGGAAAATCTAAAAATTTTCGATTTGCATATGCCATGGTGCTGATGGTGGACACGAGGAGGGGAATAAAAAATGATGGATGCAGTCATGAAAGGAGACAAGCACATAAAGATAACACTAGATAAAGCGACAATAGACGAAGTCTACAGTATATATCTTATATATATTTGTTAAGTTGTCCGTTTGTTTGTTCCGGGTGGGCGGCCGGACTGTTGGTGCCAGCGAACCGAAACTTTGGATGGGTGACCCCCTCAACCCTGCGGGTAACATAGGGGAGGGCGAAATCGTCCTCTGAGGTCGAGGTCAAGGGGTCGGGATCAACGAGGCTATAAAAACGGTGTGAAATGGACGTTTCGGGCAGAAGGAAGTCTCCCACAGAAAATTGCATAAATCAAAAGTTGCAGGGCACCCCCGAAAATGGGGGACTGGACTAGGGCAGGGTTAGGCATGTGACCTATTCTATTGCCCAGCAACGCGGGTATCCCACTGCTAGTATTTTATATTTTAAGCGGTTGAATTTATAACCTTTTGAACTTCTATTCGTACCGATCACTAAATAGGGCCTTTATAAAAACAGTCGGTCACATAATATAGAAACTTTTTGGACCCTTGATACGTATCCCTTCGGCTATTTTGAGTTAACTGTCTAGGTTGGCTGGAGAGAGTAGCCAGTGATGCACATTACTTTATTGTTCATCCCGTTGCGGCAAAACAGCAGAGGACACTTTATGCCTGTCATCTAGTGTACAGTATATCATACGTCCAGTGTCGGATTAAGATTTTGGAGGGTCTGACGCACTGAGAAAAATGAGGCCCCTAAGCAAATTTTGAAATTTCAAGAAATCGATTTTCACCATAAAATTCTATGATTTTACCAACTGTAAAAACAACTACTGAATTAAAATAAAAATACAAACATTTACTGTATCAATTGTAATACAGTATTTACCAATTGTCAGTGGTATGTAACAATAAATCAGAAGGATCTTTTCCTACATTTAGCTGAGCTAAAGGCGTCACTACGATTGTGGAAAAGTCCAATTCCTGAAGCAAATCACTTACAATGTTCAATAGAAATAGATCGTTTAGTCTCTCTTGGGTCTGTGTTGATCTTAGAACAGACTTGATGCGTTATAGGTAACTAAAGGTACAGTTCGTCACAGGGAGAGTCAAATAATGACGAAGAAGAATGTAGTTGTACCTGCGCCATTGTTAATCCGGCACTGTATACGTCAGGTCCTTAGCATGGCACTGACTGCTTGACACATGAGACTAACCTAAATAAGGAATTTGCGCATTGACTTTTCATTATCTAACACTAATATAATTTTTAGCTCCTAAATTTTGTTGTTGTTTTGACACATTATTCCTGAATAGAACCAAGCCAACTTAAGAAAATATTTTAACTCCGATCAAATAAGTAGGAACACGTCGACCGACTACATGAGTTATCAGTTCCAATTTACAACAAACGCGTATAAAAATGTCCTCAAAAGTATACGTACGCAATTTCGCTGTCTGCAGAGCTAGCGTGATATATGAGCGACGTGACTTTCATAGATAGCAAGATAAATAGTTTTATTGACTATTCGCAGTGTAATATAATCCAGCTTGTCTTCGAATTTAATTACTTAGTATCGATTCAACTATATTTCCTCGTAGCTAATCACGTGGGTCTAAACTAATGTTCATTAAATTTGGCACGCAATATTTTCCCTGACAGAATGACCTCCGATGATTCTATATTCCTTCATTTCAATTCTTTCAGTCAGAATAGCTAGAAAAAGAATAACGAAAACAACTTTTTGCACAAAGTAGATATTTTCAGAAAAGAAGGATTCATTAATTCTACCAACGTACTTATAAATTTAGAATTTGTCCATTGTAAATAAGAATTTAGAAACTGTAAATGTGAGAATTATAAATGAAAATGTATAAACAAGGTATAAAAACAGAAATTTGCTGAAACCACTTCAGTTTACAAAACGCCGATAAGTTAGATGACAATCATATAGGCAAATTAAGACAATTAACTATACTTTAAGGAATAATAGAAATAGTTATTAGGCGGAGCATTGTTCAACGATTGACCATTAAAAGACGCACAGATCCAGCTACTAAGAGAACAAAATATGAAAACAATTTATTTGGATAACAATAAATCCTAAACGAAGGCGAGGTTAAACATGCATTCCAAAGGCGTTTCGTTTTATATACGACAAGTTTAATCCAGTGATTTTGATGAAAGTGATAAACAAACATTCATCAATTACACAATTGATTTGGTATGCATAATACAAGCACAGATCGATCAATATAGCTTTAACATGGGAAAAGTCCACTGATATTCGGTAAGATATCACATATATAGAAAAAATGCCGACCAGGTTTTCGAAATTTGAAAAACACCTAACCACATTAGAAACAATCTATAAATGCAAAAATATAAAATTGTAAGATCTAAAAACACCAGACAACAGGGTTGTTCCCGAAGAGATGTCTCATAAGGCGCAGTTGTACTAAGTGCATCACTACAATTCGTCTTTGATCATCTGACGTTCCAGTTCTGTGTGATCGGGACTGAGCCACTTTTGGTAGGTCTCCAGCGGATTGTGGTCGGTAAACTTGTGAAAGGTGATAGGCTTCTGGCGGTTGAGCAGATCATCCGAATAGACACTTGGTTGGGCCTAACAAGTGATGGGCCATGGCGCACGGAGGGTGATGAAGGTTGGGGAGGGGGAGGGAGAGGAGAAAGGGAGAGACAAGGATAAATATGACCAGATAAGATAGGAAATCAAATCATTGCATGAAACATTGTTGGGATAACAATTGTCCTGGGCTGTCATACAAGAGGGAATGTTCTATCTTATCGACCCAGTGACACTTGAACCAGCTGTGAAAGGAATATGGATAGATGCGTCAGCGCTCTCGACTGGTCCAGTACTTGCTTAGAAGCAGTCATCCACAACCTCAATTCATTGCAAACATTAGATCGCAAGGCAACAGTATAAAAACATATGACACAGCACATTCCGTCTTAATATAGTTTTTTCGCAGCATAACAAGAGAAAGACTATGTAGACAGAACTGCTACGTCAAACTAACAACAGCATTATTAACATGACGTTACTTCAATAGAGTAATTTTACAATCAAACATATTGCCTAGGTAAAAAAATATTTTGTTTTAATTTTGCGTGTATGAATATTGCTCTGCATATAAGGAAAATTGTTGACTGTACTCTCCATATGTAAAAACTATTAGGACAGGGTTAACACATTAGGCGCCGATGTCCCACTTGTGGAACATAAATTTGATGGCAATTGTAGAAATTGTTTTTTCTTTAGTTTCAAAAACATTATCTTTTTATTATTATTTATTACCTTGTTTTAGCTCATCAAGTTAGTTTGTTTTTATATATTCCCTGTGAAGCACGTAATTTTTAATTTAAATGCACGATTTTTCGTAGATTTGAAGCACGGAACTGTGATGGCTCTGGTATGTTCACACTGCATTTCAAAAAATATATTTATGGTTATTTTTACATGAATACCCCATCTATATATTAACTTAAGTAATACAAAGAAATAATGTGTACAAGAAGTTTGACAGGAAAGAAAGTAATCATGTTCCACATGTGGAATATTGACGTGTTGTGACTAAGCAAATCGAAAATAATGCAATTTTAGTTTTAAACTACAATTTCCTACTTCGTGTGAATATTAATTCTAAAATTTCATATCAAACTATGTCTTTCGTGTAATTGTTTTAACAATAATACTCAAAATATGTTTGTAATTTTATTCGTGTCAGAAAATTTTGAAAATCAATAAATCAAATGTACTATTTGTTCTGAAATTTTATTTTATGAGGACTTTTTGTACATAGCAAATGGAAATAAATGTAATTAAAAACAAATTGACTACATATTGTATACTTGTATATATGAAGAGCCTAAACCAAAGAGAAAGAAAGCAGTGAATGTCAAGTGGAGGAAGGGAGAAGGGGTAAAAGATAAAAATGAAATTCAAATTGAAAGCCTGGCTGAAAAATACCCTCTTTTAGAAAATGATCCATACACCCTTTTCTTACTATTCTTTGACAATAATATTCTGCAGCACATAATAAATCAAACTAAAATTTATGCACAGCAAAAAGGAGACCATGATTTTGACATGTCCATTCCTGAGCTAAAGGCTTTCCTTAGAATATTACTTCTTTCTGGGCATCATATTCTTCCTCAGGAGAACTTGTATTGGAGTGTAGCTGAAGGTGTTGGAGTACCCTGTGTATATGAAAGAATGTCAAGGAGACAATTTCGCAAAATAAAGAAATACTTGCACCTTGATGACAACAGTAAGTTAAATAAAAATGACAAACTTCGATCTTTTTAAAATCTATTTCAAGAAAGTCTGCTTCAGTTTGGAGCTTTTGCAAAAGAACTCTTTATTGATGATTCAATACTCCCTTATTATGGACATCACAGTGTCAAGATGTTTATAAGGGAGAAGCCTATTCGATTCGGTTTTAAAATTTGGATAATGACAACGTCCACAGGTTTCCCTTTGAAGTTTTCAATCTACACTGGCAAAACACAAGCAGGCAAAACGGTGAACCTTGGTGAATCAGTTGTTTTGTATATGTGTAGTGCATTGGTTCACCCTGAACAACACATCCTTTATATGGATAATTTCTTTTCATTCACAAATATGTTCAGAAAATTGATATATGTTGTACAGGAACAGTTCGAGAAAACAGGGTTGAAAAGTGTCCTGTTACTGCAAGTGCCACAATGAAAAAGGAAGAGAAAGGAAAATATGAATGTTTTACTGATGGTACAAATACAGTGTGTCAATAGAATGACAATAAACCTGTAATCGTCCTAAGTACCAATGAGGGTGTTGCTCCATTGGTTAAGACCCTACGTTGGAATAGAAATCTGAAGAGGAAGAGTGAAGTGTTGCAGCCCAAACTTATCCATAGCTACAATCAGCACATGGGTGGCGTGGATCTTCTGGATCGTTTCTTATCAGATTATCGCCCAAAACTACTTTCAAAAAAATGGTGGTTCCTTTTCTTCACTCACTTCCTGAATATGGCTGTTGTGGCTGCTTGGAGAGTGCACAAAGAAATTGCAGAAAATCCCATAAGTCATTTGGATTTCAGGTAAGATTCTCATTTTGTGCTGAAAATAATTGGATTTTGTAAAAGTAATGCTATGATATTTTTCCTTCAGGAAAGTGGTCCTAGCTTTGCTCTCTTCTCTGCCAATGCGTCAAAATCAGAGGCCCGGACCTGCTAGACAACCACCAAGAGAAATGCGAGAGAATCCAGTGGAGTATTTCTGCATTTCTGAAAATAAGCAAAGCCGGTGCAGACATTGCAAGAAAAATACGAAGCGTATATGTGACAGGAGCAATGTTCCACTGCATAACAATTGTTTGCGAATCTATCACAATACTATCTATTGAACAATCCTTGTAAAATGACTGCCATTATGATTGTTTCTTCTTTTTGTTTATTGTTTTATGTAACTTTGAAGTTCCTTTTGCATTATCCAATTCATGATCACAAAATTAAAATATGTTGTTTTTGTAATTTTATGTAGTCACAACCCGCCAATGTTCCACAAGTGGAACATACCTCTACCAAGAAATATAATAATTAGATTTACTAAAGGAGTTATGATTTGTTTTAGTTATCAGTAGTATATGAATATATATTAGTATCAAATATATTATTCACCCAATTCATAGATCGGCAGGTAATGAATATCAAAACTCAACAATGAACTCTTTCATCACTTCCAGTAGTTTGAGAAACAAAAATCAAGTTACATTAATTCTCCATTCCGACACTATGGTATGTATGTGTGGCGCTCAGTGACGGGTCCAGCAACCACATCCCTTCCGGAGATAGCGTACATGCTAATTTCAATCCCTTGTCGCAAGACATCTCTTCTCATTACCCTTTGTTCACCAAGTGGACTAGGTTGCGCTAACTGCAGATGACGTTTGGCCAAACAACGCTTTGTACTAGCTTTGCACTTCGAAAAGCACTGCTCAATTTTTTAAATTTAAAAAATGGCCTCCACGCAGGCAAGACTTGGTCCGAATTGAAACATTTTACAGTGATTTTCGCACGCAGTGTTAGAGCACGAATCGTTGTCGAATATAAAGCATATTCGTTGATTCAACTCAACAGTTTCAGTTCAGTGTATATTAAGCTTGCAGTCGGACAAGCTAAGAATCCTATTTTTTTCATGTTGGTCCACAGTCCGATATTTCCTCATAAACTGGTTGTCCGTTATTGAAAAGGTCACACATTGCGGCAATGACAATTATGCTTGGTCCCGGACCTCCTGGCAATGCACACGAGCAGCGGATCCTCTGCGTGATCTGCCAAAATTACAGATAGTTTGTAAATTATAGACAGATTCGTCACAGTACACAAACTCTAGACTGTCTGAATAAAACCTAAGATTGACTGCACGATAGTCTATTGTAAACAAGAAATCCTGTATCTTTTAAAACAAGCTATCAGTTTCTCGTTTAAATAAAGTTCAGTTTAAAGTACAATAAATTATTTTTTAGTCATTTTTACGACAAACCTCGCGACATCCTTTTACACAGGTTGGCCTTAATTGGGTTATCTTCAAATGTAATTTCTCTGTATTAGCCTAGTTTCGCTTTCATTTCTTAGCGTCTAATTTGGACAGTTTACTCGACGTCTTGATCAAGGAGGAATTAAGCTATTGCTTTGAGGCGTTCAAGTCAATACAAGTGAATACGAGCAAATCGTTCTTTAACAGAAGTTTTTCTCTATGTTCTTACATCAAAGTCATCAAATAGTTGAGTCAATGTGAGCCGTACCCGCCCGCGCACCTAAAATTTATGCCTACGTGATTATTGAAACCCACTATTCTAACATTTAAACCATGCATTCTTAATTCATGTGTTGTTCATGTATTTAAACATGCACTGTTAATTCATTTGTTAATGTAGTATACAAATTATATAAAGCAAGAACCGCAGTTAAAAAATTAACATGAATTCAGAGTAAATATATAAAATTTGAAGAAAAAAAAAAAGTGTATATTTACAGTACTATGTTTAGAAATACACATTCGTTGTGTATACAGTATACAGTATAGCACAGAATAGTGCTGTTTCGTTTTATTATGCTACACTGTACTGTACCCTAGGGTAGCCTCTGGTCTGCCTTTTGTAATTTTTTGATTGCAATAAAATAAATTATTATTATTATTATTATTCTGATCATTTGCCTTCTTAAATTCAGCTGCATTCTCATTCTTAAACGCTAGAGTTCTGTAATAAATCAATGTTTCACCTGGACTAAATATGTCAATACTGTTGACACGACTTTAGTCACTTAAGCACTTAAGCGAATTATGTTATTTAGCAGTATGTAAATAAGTAGAATGCACTGTATTGTGGTTGTAATGTGAATTGAATGAATAAAGTCATGGCCTTCGTTGTTAATCAGTTGACATTTTTAATTATGCTAGACTAAAGGAAACACATTTTTCAAAATCGCGTCTAAAGATTTACGGTTGAAATGCCTATCTCTTAATTATTTCGTAACGTATTAGTGATTAAACTACACAGTTTGTGTGTACTCTATGTTGTACATTCAAATATTTTTCTGATATTTTATATCGTATATAGCCTTTATATCCCATGCTCATCTATGATAACCCGCTTATAATCAGTTAAATATTTCTTAAGAATTTAATATTTAAACCGGATATTTATAATGAAAATAATCAATAAATGATCTTCCCGGGGGAATTCTCAAATTATTTCCCCCGATTCAATAGAATCAATAAATAACTTCCCCGGATAATACAATCACGAAAAGTCACAAGACCGTTACTTGTCAAACTGTCGAAACATACTTAGGAAAAGGTAGTGGGTAATTTATTTCGTTCACTATCAATCTCCAATTTCATTTTCTTTGAAACATCCCCATGAACAGACACCGCAGAAACGTTCGAATAATCAACAACGCTGTTAACACGATCGACGCCCTGCATATCATCTGAGCCAGTTCCCTAAAGCACTTCTGATGTACATTGGAAATCTTCACTAGTAACTTGCACGTATGAACGGTTTTTAGTGCGAGCTCTTTTTTAACTTACAGTTAAGACTTTTCAAAAGTTGAGCAGTCGGTTTTTCAGGGAATGATTGGTAAAGTTCCCTCCTTTCAGATCTCCTAATTCTGCAATTGACTTCATCATATTATCCAGTGTGTTGTGCCCCAGCGTTTTGGCTTCATACGATTTGTCTTCCGAGTAATTTAATTTTGCTTTAATGTGAAATGCAGATGCCTTGCAATTTTTCGGTATTTTCGTTGCGCATAGTTTGTAAAACCGAACAAAACAGCGCCTAGGCTACCCATCGTATTTGTAAATTTTTATTTACTTGGGTTTCACATTTCTTTGGTGAAGACCACCTGAGTATTTTTTGCCCTCTCCTTCTTCAGTTTCGGTAAGTGTGAATATGTTTTCAAATTCAAGTTATCGAGGCTCACGACCTCCTTTGAGACAAAAAACTTCCCACAGCAATAAAATATAGTTCGAAGAAGTTAAGTAAGATTTTTACATCCTAGAGCACTAGATTCCCAAAGTTTATCTTCTTGTGTTTTTGTTATTGCTGTGCTGCAACCATTTCCGGAAGCTGTAACTTTTAATTTATTTGCTACCTTCATAGCGACATCAAGTGCTGTCCTTGACTGTTGTCACTCATTCCAATTCTTACTTGCATTTTTCTCTTTTCATGCTCCTAATGTTAAAGTTGGTGTAGCCCAAGGCCTTTTCCTGCATGCGTTGCGTATTTGCCCCCAGAATTTCTTTCCCATGAGTTTTCTTTTATTTCATCTTACCTTTCTAAGCTTTCTATCCTTCCCATACTATAACTAAAGCCTTAAACCGAGCTAAGTCTTCCTTCTTTCGCCCTATTCGTAGACCTTCCTCTACTCCCACCAA